>JAOWAY010216475.1:0-10015 GCA_028565895.1 Goniobranchus geometricus | reverse complement strand
AGAAGAAGAAGAAGAAGAAGAAGAAGAAGAAGAAGAAGAAGAAGAAGAAGAAGAAGAAGAAGAAGAAGAAGAAAATTAATAATAATAAATATAATGCCACGGCTTTGATTTTCACTCTAAGTTATCTGCCTGTTTGTTTGTCTTCCCTTAATGGCACCACAAGTTGCTCCTCTGGAAGAATAGGTTGGTGCCAATTGCACCAAATCTTCATTGAGCGGTGCTCTGAGGATGTATTCAAATGCTTCCAATGCCATCCTCATACAGGAATAAAACCTCTCTGGATAGGACTTAAGTTGTCCGAACAAAATGATGGTATTCACCAAGACATGCCCGATCTTTGTTGATTGTCGTGAACTCCATGTCCATGTCTTGGCTGATAAATTTAAGGAAAAGGCTGGCCATAAGTAAAAAAAAAAAAAATATTCGTCTGATGACGAATCAGATGATGAATTCATTTTATATTGATATTGAATTAAAACAAAAATCTGTTCAAATAACTAAAGAGCAACCCTCCGACCAGAAAGAATGTCAGACTGCAAAAGTACGGCCTCGGAAATTATTCTATATGTGGTGTCAAGCATGCACTTTCCAAAGCCTAAGCGTTTGACGGCGCGGCGCTGAAAAGTACGGTGTCGGAAATTATTCTTTATGTGGTCGCCCTTAGGCATGATCTTAAAAGAGAAGTCACTGATGACATGGATAGGGATGAAATGATAACCCTAGAGGGTTGAAAGCTTTACATCGACACCTCACTTCTCCACAACAGCAGGCAATGGAAACACATGGGGTGGGTGATTGAACTGCTATGCAGGCCATTACTCATTACATTGTACATGCATGAGGATGTGTGGCCATCATCCTACCTACATAAGTTGTGCGATGTAGGTACCGATAATGCACTGAGGTATGGGGTGTTTTAGTAGGGGCCTACCGTTGTTTATATCTCTTACTTACACAAATTGATCGGCCAGCATTGTCCTTGTTATAGGTATAGGCAACCTTTCATCAATGAGGCCTTGTTATTGGTGATCAAGATTACAAAGAGATAAGGAAAATAAACAGGGATTTGAATTGTCCTCGTCATTACTAACCTCGCTATATGTGACCTCCACTCTATGTTCAATGCATGTGAACATTTTAGGGATGCATACTTTGAGTAGTCCTCCATACAGTTTATTACACTTCAGTTTATTCTCATTCCTCACAAGAATCAGGATAGGGCTCAAGTTGAATGATGACTGTTAGGCCTTTCAAAGTAAAAGGTGGGGGGAAAAGAAAACGGTTGTGATAAAAAAAAAAGGGAATAAAGACAAGGCAATTGAATTTTCTCAACTGAATTCAAAAGAGTACATCAATTATCAACAAGAATGCATGCGATGTGACTGAACACAAACGAATGTATAATACACCAATTATCAACAAAAACGCATGCAATATGACTGAATACAAACAAATTCACCAATTATCAACAAAAATGCATGCAATATGACTGAACACAAACAAATTCACCAATTATCAACAAAATGCATGCAACATGACTGAGCACAAACAAATTCACCAATTAACAAAAAGGCATGCAACATGACTGAACACAAACAAATTCCCCAATTATCAACAAAAATACATGTAAGATGACTGAACACAAACAAATTCACCAATTATCAACAAAAATACATGTAAGATGACTGAACACAAATTCACCAATTATCAACAAAAATAAATGCAAAGTGACTGAACATGAACAAATTCACCAATTATCAACAAAAATACATAGTAATATGACTGAACACGAACAAATTCACCAATTATCAACAAAAATACATGTAATATGACTGAACACAAATTCACCAATTATCAACAAAAATACATGCAAAGTGACTGAACATGAACAAATTCACCAATTATCAACAAAAATACATGTAATATGACTGAACACGAACAAATTCACCAATTATCAACAAAAATACATGTAATATAGTAATATGACTGAACACAAACAAATTCACCAATATTATCAACAAAAATACATGCAATGTGACTGAACACAACTAAATTCACCAATTATGAACAAAAATGCATACAATGTGCCTGAACACGAAAAATACATCAATTGTCAATAACACTAACAATGCATGAAATGTGCCTGAATACAAATGAAAACACCAATTATCAATAAAAATGCATGCAATGGGACTCAGCACAAATGAATTTGCAAATTTTCACAAAAATGTATGTAATGTGAGAAAAAAATGGAACAAACAAAAATAACAACAACAAAAAACGACAAACAAAAAAAAAAAAAAAACCCAACAGAAAACAAAACAGGAGAACAGAACTTACAACTTTAAGGAAGAATAACAGATGAACAAATGTCACTTTATTTTCCCTTTTTCATCCCAAAAACTTAATTTGACAGGCCAATAATAATTCATGGATACAATTGAAGGAAAGCAATACATGGGTTTGATATTCAACAATCAATACAGGAACTGTGCATAAAAATGTATTCAGTTTATCACAAATCCACATGTTTTATCACAAATCTACATTGAGTAAATCATCAATATCCTCATCTAATTCAAAAGCGGACTGACCAAATCTTAGATTGGTTGCTTTTTTCGAATGTAAAGAAGTGGATGTACTGTGAACCATAGAAGGTTTTGATGACATTTCTTTTGCTGTTGAAAAACTCTTGGGACCTTGTCTCAAAGAAGACAAAGTTTCAGACATTTGGACTTGATGAGGAGAAAATGTTGGTGAGTCTCTGGCAGTGGTTGAAGTTTTAGAATTCTGTTGGGAAGAACATGAACTTTGAAATGCTTGCTCATGACAATGAAAAGATTTGGTGAAGCGACCCCTATTTGATGGCTGAACATACGATTTTTGACTATTAAGTCTTGAACCAACTGATAACTGTTCCAGCTTTCCATTTCTCACATTTTTGTCACATAAGTTCTTACTATTAGTATCACACTTTTCATCTGAAGACAGCCTTGGTGTTGAGCCAATCTGCATGTAAGGGACTGAATTCGGCAACTTTCTAGACTGGGACTCATCCCCATGGCTACTCTGACTGACCAACAAATCATCAGTCGACACTTTGTTTGGTTGCTTTGTTACTTCAACATCGGATATGACTGCGGCTCCCTTGTTGAAGCCTTTTAAACGAGTGAACTTAAATGATTTGAACGTTGATTTTTTCTGAGAGAGTTGTGACACAGAACTCTGGGAAGAATCATACAGAGACTGGGAGGATGAGAACTGAGGAGAAGAATCAATGTTTTCATTCTCACTTACACCAACAGTATTGCTTTTACATCTTGAAGAAAAAAGGTTTTCTTGTGAGGGAGAAAATTGCCCTTCAATATTCGGGTCATCCAGATGAGACATCTTCACTAAATTACTGCTACAATCAGTCTTCAATGTTGATGGTTTCGGTTTTGATTTAGTATTAATATTATAAATAGAGAATTGCTTATTCCTTTCCAATTCCTTACTCTGAGCTGTAGCACCTATAGCCATTTCTTTCTCTTTTGTTTTACAGTGAACTCTTGCTGCCTGAAGAAGAGATAAAGAGTTTTTTGGCTCATCATTGTGTGTTGAGGATAAAGTCTGTATTCCATTACTATTGCTTTTGCCGAAGTAAATGGAATTGCCAGCCTGTGAGTCTGGATTGAAGATTTCACTGCAATGAGCAATGTTGTTTGAGTTGAATGATTCATTTAATGGTTGTTCAAGTGAATCTGATTTTCTGGTTTCTCTGAATTTACTGATCTTGTCATTTTGAGATTCCTGATGTGCCACGACTTTTTGTCCCATCATTGGGCTGTTTCCATTGTGAAGCAAATTGTCTGAACTTTTTCTCCCAAATTGTTCATCACTATCAGTTTTGCTAATGTCATTGTTGCTTACAGTTTTCTTTTTAAATTTGAACTGAGATAAAAATTTGGCTGGAACTGTTTTGTCCTTTGTAGGATCTTTAGAATCACTGCTGACAGGCATTATTTGATCCGATTTCCTGAAATTAGTAGAAGAATTATCAGAGCTGCTTTGCAAATTGGATTCAGCTGTGTGGAATTCTACATCTTTAGAGCCATCTTTCAAACCTGGCAGTTCCGAATTTTCTTTTCCATCACAGCCTTTTTCTTTTCCACATTTATCAACATGTTTCTCTCTCTCAGAGGACTTAGGAATCTTGCCTTGATTAACCACTGATAACTTCTCAGAGCTTATCAAATGTTGTGAATTTTCTCTTGTTACTGCAGGAATTCGATGGTCATTTTGCTTGATTTTATAACTATCGTTACTTGATGTGTTAATGCTACTGGCCTCATGGCTATCGTCTGTGAAAGAAAATTGCTTCAATTTACTCAAAGTTGAGCAGGCAACTCTTGAACTCTTCCCATCTGCTGTCATATTCTGTTTATTGACTGGATCGGAAATGTCTGAACGACTCCTGTTGAGTGAATTATCTTGAAAACTTCTTTTTCCTCTCTGATATTTGTTTGACTTCCTCTTTCTCCCTTTCTTAGAACTGTCAGTGTAATGCTCAGAGAAGTCATCTTCTTCTTCACTTGATGAAATTACTTTTCGCTTCTTGACAGAGGCCACTGATTTGTTCCCTGTGCTTTTGAATTTTTTCTTAGAATTTGAATCTTTTTTGGCTTCTTTATCTACTCTTTTAAGTTTCACATCTTTATAAGCTGGGTGATCATTATCACTGTCGTCTTCAGTGTCAACCTCTCCACAATCAGATAAACTCAATGATGGAGAATCTTCCAGCCCCTGTTCATTCATAATAACAGATTTGTTTTTTCTTTTAAAGTTTTGCTTCACCTTTTTTATCATAAGACTTTTCTCAGAATTGGGTTTTCTCTTTGCGCTTTTGCTGGAATAAACCAGATGACCGGCTTTCTTAGGTTTGCTTTTCTCAGACATCTCCATATATGATTTGTAGCCATCTTCGTCACATAAGACGTCCCGCCCTTCTATCCGCTCAATTCTCTGTTTGATGGTAGCACTGATACAGTTGTCATTGTTCTTGTCACCATGGGCAATGCCCAATACGGGGGACTGAGCTTCATCACTTTTCTTACCCCTCACATTAAAATTATCTGTATTGATTCTGTCACTTTCATCCAACCTATGACGTGAGTAAAAAGTGTCCTCCTTATTACTAGTGTCCAATATGCTGTGTGAAAAATCAAACAACTCTTTGCTTCGACCTTCATTTCCAGGTACATTTTTTTCCAAAGCTCTATTTCCCCCCGAGTCTAAACCATTATCTGTGTTTTTTGGGAGGGGTTTAAGTAAATTACTAACATTACAATTTTCATTTTGGTGAAATTTTGTGGCAAACTTGAAGCTAGAGCCAGGGGAATCCACACCAACTGCACCATTTTCATTGAGTGATGGTGAGATTGGAATGTTTGAGAGATTGAGATTATAGGACATCAAAGATGGTTCCTGGTTGTCACTGATTTCTTGTCTTGGTGTGCTGTGAATATGGTAAGATTCAATATCCTTTTTCCGAGAATGATCTCTGCTCACACTGGGATGATCTCTGTAGTCTGCTGTGGCCTGAGTTTGCTTTGGATATAATGATGTCCCTGATTGGGATAATCTGGCACCTTCTATCTGTAAACTAGAAGACTGCTGTTTCTGCTGGGAGAATCTCTGAGCGCTTGCTTTAGTCATATTATCAGGCTTCCTTTGAGGTATGTCTGAAGCTGATGCTCTATGAGTCTTTTGTTTATTAAATTCATTGGATTGGACTTGTCTGTGGTGCTCTGCTTCAGCTTCAAGGATGTCATGTAATCCAAGGCGGTTGAGGACAAGTTCGGCTGGATGAACAAGAGGAGAAATACGATGTGATAAGTATTAGAATTGAATATGAATGGAAAAAGAGAACAAAATCAAGCCTCTAAAATTATGACAATACTGACTTTGACCATTCTCCCCTCGGCTGACAAATAAGAAATGAAATTTACCAAAAGGCAGGCCTTATTTGGGCAACCTGTTGCCCAAATAGTGAAAATATGGGGGGTTTGATTATTTGGGCAACCTGTTTCAGAACCAATTGAGTGAGCACCTTGATATTAAAGAAAATTAGGTGTAAGGTATCTATGCATTAACCATTGATTTATCTAGAATCTAGCCTCTAGAATAGGCCTACCTAGATCTAGATCTTGGTAGATCTTGCCAAAATAAAATGCCTGAGCTATGACTTCTCCAAATCAAATTTATATATATGGATTTAAGTCATTTACATAAGATCTATATCTTGATCTTTATTCTAGTCTAGATTCCAGGCACAGAATCTAGGTCTCGATTCCAGACAGATCTAGAATCTAAATTTAGGTGTAATATATATTTAAATCTCTAGCAATGATCTAGATCTAGACTATACATTAAGATCTCAAGCGAGAGGTGTGGGAGAAAGGACATGGAGTGGGAGATAAAACTAGAGACAGATGGACAGTTAGAAAAGTAGAGGGATAGACAGAGAGCATGCATATTCATAGACATGGAAAGAAAATTTAAAATAAATTGTCGCCAATCTTATTGTCCACAGATTTAACACCCACACAGGACATGAAAGCTAAACGGCGCTTTGTTTTAAAAAAACAATATTGTGAAAAATCCATAATTTTTCATGGAAGCATTTAAAACAGATAGTATGCGCGCAGCGTCAGTTAATTTTGATATGCTGATGTCGGAAATGCAATCTTTTTTCCCAATTTTAGCCTTATTTGGTATTTTGACGTAAATGTGATTAGTATTTTAACGGATGACCAAAGCTTCCTTTTGCTGTCTTTCACCTGCCTGCTGCCTTCAAGCGTAAAAATGACTTCAGTTTCGATACTTCACACTCTACGAGCAAAGTTTGTTGTTTTTTTTCTTAAGAAGCGAGCAAGTACAAGTGTCCTCTTTGTTCACTATTAATTTAAAGTGCTTGTTTTCAATCGTGATTGTTTTACAGCTTAAAAGCGTTCTCTATGATCGCTCCCTCCGAATAGTTGAAACTGGTAGTGGTAGGCCCTAATCTTCAGAATCACGTTGGCCACTAAAATTATTAGTGAGTATTCAAAAGATCGATAGAATTATGTGCATAAAATTCTTTCGCATGGCGAAAACCCTCAACACACACACACATGCTTGTGCTCGGTCTAGAAATCTTGTAGATCTAGATCTATTTCATTTACAATTTATTTGATAAAATAATTTCATGTTTCTTCCGCATTTTCCACTAACCATCAACAAAACCACCACACAAGAATAATTGTAACTTATTGCATCTTAGTCTTACCTTACTTTTCCATTTTGTCATTACACAGAAAAGAATTCCGTTGATAAAGTTCAATTTTAATTGTAATTTCAAACATGACAGTTGAGAAAAATTTGACAAAAAAAAAAAAAAAATTTTGATAGGCATACTTCAGAATTTTAATGTGGACTCGCTCGCGATCAGCAAAGTAAATAACAGACGACGCGAATCTGTAGGATAACCGTTTCCAAAATATTGATATCTAGATTTAGATCTAGACTAGAGCAAGCTAGGCCTAAAATCTAGATCTAGATCTAATCAAGAATGAAAAATGGCAATGGCTGAACATGCACTGCAACGGCCTCTATGATACTTCAGGAAATTTCCAGCCCAAAATAGGTTGCCTAAATGCCTAAATAATGAAACAAGGGGGGTTTACATTATTTGGGCAACAGGTTGCCTAAATAATCACTTCCTTTTTTTTATTGCATGTTTTGATTTGGTTTGTTTTTGTTGCTTTTTTCTTGGGCATGGGAGGGGGGAGGGGTTATTGCTTTTTAAAAATATTCATTGTTTGTTTTCTTATTGTTTAATTACATTTATATAAATATACCTAGGTTAGCTGCCTGAAGAAGGAATTCAGGCATGTCTGTTTTCAGTGGGCATCCAACTACTTGAAGACAAGGTCTGTGATTCTTTCAAGTAATGGTAAAGAAGCAACGTGAGTCTCCTATTGATTGATTTGCTGAAGATTTTTCACCATAAATTTATTTTCACTCACTGTCTTAAATGCTTTAACACTGTTGTGTACATGACATTAGAAATACTGTATCATATCGAAGAACTTACATTGTTCGTTTTAACTGACGGAAAAAGGATCATAAAATATGAAAATTTTGAAGCGGTCTCTACTCTGAGTTGTGATTATCCAAAGTGGGTTGCAATTAAGCAGTGATCTTTATATAGAATTAATTCTGTTTCTCAGTAAATGTTGCATTTCAGCAGAAACTGCAAATTAACAAATTTGATTAAATGGTGTCGGCTGTGCTTGTCTAAAGAATTCAGTTTTTAGATTTTGTTTGAAAGCAGAAAACCAGTTAACTTTTTTTCCGTGTTTACAGAGAAAACATTCCAAACATGGTGAGCTGCAAAAATGAAAGAGTGACATAAAATCAATGTTTGTGGAAAAGGAAAATCCAAGTCAAGATAGGTGGAGGATCTTAAAACATGAGAAAGTATACAAATTTTTACAAGTGATTTAAGATGTAAGCTGCAAACAAATCATTGGGGAATGATGAGAAAGTACCACGATACAGTGATCAGACATGAGCATGACCAGAAATAAAGAAAATGTGAATAAATTACAGGAATCTAAACAATTGTTATCACTAAATTATAGCAACCAACTCATCACAGATGGAATTCTTTATTGATGCTATATATGAAACTTTTTTTTTTTTTTAAAGGTGGTGTGTGGTGTGTAGATAGAAGAATTTCAGCACTTTTCAACCTGTTTGGTTTTATTGTTGCTTTTCTTGGGTCTTTTAGCTTGTGCTGTTTGTATATATTGAAGTTGTTTTCTACCTTTTGGTGTGGTTTCTTACATTCTGGGTTGATCACCCTGAGCCCGGCTTCTACACACGTTAATGTTTGGAGGTGGGCTCCAGGAGTTTTCTAATTGCCCGTTGCTGGGCCTTATACCCTGATTCCAGCTTCTCCAGCCGTTCGGGTCTGGAGGCAGTCTCAATGGGGTATGTGATGCAGGCCCGCTGCTGGGATCAATACTCAGGACCATGCGTCTCCCACCTGCGGCTTGGGATTGGCTGGGTGCCTGCGTGTTAGCCTTTTGGCTTGGACTGAAATACTTGTTTGAACTGTACTTGGACTGAAGCCCTTTGAAATAGTGACCTTACAAAGGCTGCAAGCAAACTTGAAGCAAGACTTTGAACCTTACTACATGACAGTTGTATATATGTACAAAGGGAAAGGGGCGGGGGTGCTTTATGCAGGCAACAAACAGCCTATATGCATTCAAAAGGGAATGGTTGCCAACTTATAATAAAATCTTCATAAGGCATCAATAAAAAAAATTTTTTTTAAGATGTAAAGATTCATCCTGTTTTCAGATCTGCAGCAACAATTGGCTTTATTCTGTCGTCATATGGTAAAAGGACGTAAGCGCCAATGTAAACAAAAATAAGTTTTCAATAGTTATAGTTTTGAAATCCCCGTTTTACAGCACACATTTCTGTCTAGATCTCGCAGCTCTACCTCTACAAATAAAAAAAATATCAATTTTAAAAGGTACCGAAATGCAACAATGTACAAAAACCTACAACAATAAAGAGACGTTGAGTCCACATCCATCTTTCTTTGATATAAACTAGTGTATTTCCACGGTACAAAGACGTAAGCAACAAACATCTTACTGTATAATGTTTGGCCTTTCTTATTTTTTGAAGCATTTCTCATTCCTCAACTTTCATTATTTACTTTCATTTCACTATCCTGTTTTGATGCCACTGTCGTCTTGACTAATGGCACCTAATACGCAGGACAAATGTAAGTTAACTTTGCACAATGCAGTATGAGTCTTACAACAAAATAAAAGAAGAATGACCTGGGACAGAGATAGATAGAAAGCTACCTACCTGGCTTAGATACACATAGAGATAGTTAGACACATAAATACATACACAGACTGATAGATAGAAAGTTAAAGAAGACGAGAGAGACAGAGACAGAGAC
>JAOWAY010216364.1:0-10016 GCA_028565895.1 Goniobranchus geometricus | reverse complement strand
ACCGAACAAACAAACAAAAGACAAGACCAAAATCAAAACAAAAAACACCAAACAAACGAAAACAAAAAACAAACAAAAAAATCCAAGGAAATTCTGCCATTCAAATGAAAAGGAAAAAATTGCACATATTTGTTACAAAAAAAGAAAAATTTTGTCTTAATTTGAACATCAGACTTTTGGTAAGAGCAAGAGGGGCTGATTTGTAAACCAATGTTTAATTAAATATGGAACAGCAATACAAATTAATGCTAAAAGTTTTTACCCTAGGTACAAGCAAGGCGACTTATATAACTTTGTAACTCTTTTTCTCATCTAAGAGTGGCAAGCTTTTGTAAGGAGAGTGATTAAAAGCACCGTAGCCATCAATAACAAAAATGTTGGTTAGAAATGGACTGGTGGGGGGGAAAGATTTGTTTGGGCCTGTTTACTTATAATAAAAGAATAATTGCCAAATTATACGTCAGTGTAAGTCTTTAACTGTCTCACTTCAAATTGTTTAGGAGCATATTTTTTTGTGAGAAAACTAAAGAAATTCTTCATCGGCATATTCTGTCAAAACCATGGGGGGATTCTGCTAAAAACACAAAAAAAAAACCAACAACAAAACACTGTCGTTATTCTATAAACACCTGTTAAATGACTACTTGCATAATTATTGATTGTTTCAGGCTTGTTGAGTTCGAAAAGTTATGTTTTTTTGGCTCTCCTGAAAAAAATTCTAACATGAACTTAGACGGTTAGAGAGTTACTGAAATGATATTATATCGACTATCGATTAGCAATGAATGAGTAAAAACGGGAGTTTTAAAAAATTCCAGCAATTCAATATGGTGGAGATGAACAAAGTTTGTTTCAATGAGTAGGCCTACCTATGTGAAAACAAAACTTAAAAAGAATAAGAAATCCACCGAAACAAACCATGTAACATATATATATGCCTTCATCCAAGCCAGTTGTACGTGTTGTCGAGATCTTGTCATGTGACACGCATGCTACAGCTATTGATTTACAATGAAGGAAGAAAAATGAATTATAATTATAAGGGCTACCAATTCAAGAAAAAAGGCGGGACAAAATTATTTTTTTTCTCTGTGTATCTGAAACGAAACCCTAAGAAATACGCCAAAACAAAATCCCGTGTGTCAACTACCCTGTTGGTCAATCCAGACCAGTTGTGCTATCAAGATGATAATCCCAAAGAAAACAAATAATTTTACTTTGTGTACAATTTCAATGAAAAGCAAGATTTCCATTTCGAAATGAAAGGTTGAGTGACATAGATCTAGATCCACATTTGGGCTTATGAACAGCTTGCAGGAAGTTCTTGGAGGACTCCTTAACCAACTACAATAGTCTGCCATATAAACCAAGCACTAGAAGCAATTCATGAAAGTTTTACATCCAATGTTTAATGTTCAATCATCCCTTAAGCAAAAGTTCAATAACAAGACAAAACCTTTGAATTTACAAAAAAAAAAAAAAAAAACAAAAAAAAAAAAATCTGAAAAAATTTTTTGTAAGATAAAGAAAGTGGTGATGACCCACACGAAATAAAGCTGCCAAGATTTTATTATGAACAGAAGACACTTTTCCTCAAGATTGCACATAATATATATTTTATAAGCTTCTTTTATAAGAAAAAAAAAGAAAAAAAAGGAAAATTCTTAGAAGTTTAAAGTCAGTGAAAGGTGGGTTGGTCTTTACAAAAATACAGCTCTTACATGTATCAGCCCGCACAAAAAAAGTTAACCAACAACAAAACAATCCATAACAAAACGAAACAATATAACAATATAACTCCCAGAATATTCTCACAAAATCGTTTTGAATATATGTTTCCTCATTTTCTCTGTGGTCTGTTTTGATCTGTGTCTAGAGATGAGGTTAAATATTTGGTCATTCTAGAATTAAAAAGACTTAACAAAACCAACTGAACAACCGATCAGGAAAGAGAGATAGTTATGTTGTCAGGAAATATGGCTGATTTACACCAAATGAGTAGAGCTGAGCGGTAGTCTAGATTCAGGTTTGGATAACCGATTTTCTTAGTTCATTTGGATATCCATATTTTAGGCCTGGTCTGTTTCGACCAGGATTTCAACTTGTATTTTCACTTGCTTTCTCAATTTAGATCTGAAGTCTTATCCAAATCTAAGCCTAGTGTAGAAAAGGATGCAAGCATGGCGAGCACTCCCCCTCTTCTTCCTTTTCCTCCTCTCCAAATCCAAATGTCCTGTTTGAGTGTGGATGAGTTGGCCCAGGCCACACACTAACACTAAAATGATAAGTAGCCTACGCATAACATGGCACACGCTGTGACAACCCAAAGCCATCACAACGACAACTTGTTTCTATCACTCCATTGGCTTGTGAACAATCCAAATCGGGAAAGCAAGTTTGGTGGTGATTTGGATTGCCTTGGTCGAGCTCCAACGTAAAATCCCGGGCAGGAATCAATTATCAAATTAATTAAATCTGGGTTCCCCAGATAAACTAGACCCAGTTCTTTGAAAAGCAAGTCACTGCCCAGCACTACAAATGAGTGACCCAATTAACATTAAGACATCTCAAAATCACCAAGAGCTGGATTAGATGAAATGGCCATTGAAATACCAGCAGAGCTTTTGTTTATAATGTAAACAAACACTGCTATTTATGCTTGACATCTTTAGTCGAAATGATAAGAGAGTATAAGACTAAAAGTCCCTAACTTTCTGTTGTTAAATTTCTTAGTCGTATGTTTGAAAATAAGACAAAAGAAATTTGCTGAATTCTATCTTAGATGTGTTTGAAGTAAAAGTGAAAACAGTGCGGACCATGAAAAAAGTATTACTTAAGCATGATCTCAAAGAAGCAATCACAGTAATGAAATAGTAGGGTTTGTGAAACAGTTGAAACAGTCATTCATGCAGATATTTGCACCTGACAGATTTAAGCTAAACCGCATAGAATGATACCAACACTTGGATGGCTGCTACAGACTATGGAACGCTCCGTGAAATTAGAAAAAAAAAGTAGCCATATATGTGAGTATGTTTGTGACGAGGCTCATATAACAAAAATAACAACGTACAGTTTTAAGACGATGAATCTAGATCTACTAACAGAGCCATATTGATATCAAAACACAACTTACAACTAAATACAATCCATTGCATATTTCTGACCACCCTCTAACTATAACAAATGACAATTCACATAAAGAATTTCACATTTCCGTATGTCCATTCCATACATACATAACATGGTTAATATATTTATATATATATAAAATATGACATCAGAATCAGTCCCATAATTCACAATAGAATTATTATAATAAATTTTTAATTTACAGTTCTTCGGTTTGTCAATCATTGAGAGTTGCATCAGTGTGTTCATATTTTTCCTCCTTCAAAATATCATCGACATAACAGTCAAATACAGATGTGCAGAAATCCAAGGTAGCCGCTACATTGTTTAATTGCATGCTCGCTACGTCAGACAGACACTTTCCATAGAGAACTGGCACTGGCTAGACTAAATGTGACAGAAATTGCCTACAAGTACAAAGGGGTGGAAGGTGCATCCTACCCTTGTGACGGGCGGTATTGTCTTTCTATCAGTGCCCAAACAAAGCCCAATGGGTTACAATAGAGACAAATAAAAAAAACACACACACCAAACTTTGAGGTTTACATATGACCAGCAAATCTCCACTTGTACATTCGTCTCCACTACACATACGCAATGGCACTCAGATGAAGGGGTCCTACCCAAAATCTGCGAGAATTACATCATCAACAACAACAACAAGTAAAATGTAAAGGTGCCATCTGGAAGCACATAAGGTATCATCCAAAATTCATGCCACGGTGAGAACAAAGTGTAAAGTTTTAGTTTAAGCTGTTTTCTTCCTTCCGTAACGTGTAGTGGAATTCTGAATAAATGAATGACTGACTGAAGAGGGAGCATGAAATAACCAGCAAACAAACAGACGCATCTTTGATGTGTAAAGACAGAGAGGAAAGGAAAAAAGTATTGTAGGTATGAGTGAAAGAGAAGAGGGACATTAGTATGACTCATGGGTAGAGAAGAGGGACATTAGTATGACTGATGAGTAGAGAAGGGGGACATTAGTATGACTCATGGGTAGAGAAGAGGGACATTAGTATGACTGATGGGTAGAGAAGAGGGACATTAGCATGACTCATGGGCTATTATGTACTGGAAAATTAAACAAACCAAAGAAATGCAACAATAATGATAATAATAATAATGACATCTCCAAGCAGGTTAGAATGACAATAATGATAACAAGAGTAATAACACTGCAGTATTCTCTGCCTAACATCCACAGCCTCAAGGGATTGAGAAATTTGAATGTAGGCCGGATTTGGAAGTAAAGGTGGAGGGCAGGGGACAGTTGGGGCACTTTGGTCGAGTGGATGAGGTATTGCGTGGTAACCATACCAAAGGTTGTGGGTTCGAGCCCCACTTCGGCACTGTGTTTTTCTGCTTGGGCAAGGTGATTTCCCCCTATAGACCCAACGGCACAACTCTGTGACATGACACCACGTTTCTCTCTGTCTTTCTTCGAGGGAGAAACCAAATGAAACATTGCCCTATGGGACATTACAGGCTTTATTTATTTATTCATTGATTTATTTATTTATTCATTTTTATTTATCTTATTTAGTTTTATCTATTTTTCATTTATTTATTTATTTGTTTTTTTTGTACTTTTATTTATAAGACATTTATAAGAATCACTTTCACAAACGAAGATAGCTGATAAAGCAATCCCTGATTACCTACGGTGTGTAAGGGTGTTTGGCTTAACAACAGAATGTACACTTCTAAAAACGTGTGGTCAATGTCATTGTGCGTTCTGAGCAGATTAAGTGCTGTCTGGCTTAGCTGTCACTCATTGACAAGCCAATAAAATTTGGTTCTAACCGATGCGCACCAGTTCTTCATTTCAATATGCAGTGGTTTGATGAGGTTGGACGCCTGGTGTCTCTTGACAATGTCCTCTTTACATTCTCAACAGAAAGGTTTGAGGCGTTAGACGGCGATGAATGCTTTGTTTTGTTTGGACGATGAGGTGATGCCATCTGTCCGCGCTGGCCAGCGCTTGTGAACTTCGAAGCAGATGAGCCAATGGCCTGATGGCTGACTGAAGTCATTCCTCTTATTCTGCATGTCTAAAACCAGCTTTGTTTATCAATCATGGCTAGGTAGTCTTGGCCGCTGTCATCTCTTTTTCTCTTCGTATCTATCAATGGTTGGCTGGGTGAGAGGCTGACAAGTGTTATAGTTATAGAGGACGAGGTTGGCAATACACATCTGAAATGGGCTTCAGGCTCTCCATCCCTTAAATTAAAAAAAACAAAAATAAAAAAAAAAACAAAATTCAACACGTTTCCGAAAATGTGGATGTCAGACGATGTCATGTGGATAATGTGGATGTTAAGGATGTCATTTTTAGAGGGAAAAATTCCATATTCTGTAGAAAGGTGACTGAAAGGCGGATGTGGATGCAAAGAGGGTGGATTAAAGGCGGAGACTACCATGGCATTAATCATCCTTAATAAGAATAACAATGAAGAAAATTATAATAATCATAATCATAATAATAATAATAATCATAATAATAATATCTGTACAGCCATTTTATAAGATAGACATACAATTGGAATTGTCTTGGTGATTACATATTCAGCGTCAAACCACATCATACACATATTAGACAGACCAAAACAAAACAAAAAAAATCACCAAGCACACACAGATAGACATATACAAAACACATGCACACACAGACACACAACCAGCCAAACACACACACACACAGACAAAGGCACACACAGAGAAAAATACAAACACAGACAAAACGCACACAAAAACAGACACACACAAACAAACGCAGACGACCACACACAGAAGAAAGGTAGCTGCAGACTTAGATCGATCGTTTCAAAAGATGTTGGATATTTTTCTTTCAAATGCAAAGCCTCGAAAAATAAAGGGAGAAATAGCAAAGCTGCAAATAAGTTTTCCCTATTTCATTTCTCCCCGGTCACGCTGACACGCCAAGACAGGTGGCTATTTTTTACGAAAATATGTATGAACCGAATAGTGTTAACATTACGAACAATGGTTTGTTGGCTTATATTATTATTATGATAAGCGGTATCAGGAGTTTACATTGATTTAAGTTTGATTAATTCGACAACAGCTTGCTCCATAATGAATAAGCTTGTTCAGTTTAATGTGTCTGCCTAATGAAATTTAATGAGCTCCAACGCATCGTATCGTTTGATGTACAGTATTAATTAAGCTTATTCGTTTTACTGAGTCTGCGGAAGCAAATCTTGTTTTCAAGTCATTTCATACAGAAAATGACCAAGGTTAGACTCACTGCTCATCACACTGCAGTACGTTAATGTAGTCCACAGTATTTATTCATGGGCCGACATTTTAGTTTACAATTTGATGATAGGCTTATTTGACTCTTGACTTGGCTTTCAGCAAAAATAAGTACATGTCGTAGTACACGCGCAGTCCTTTTCGAACATGCCGTAGTACACGTGTAGTTCTTTTCAAGCCGAATCGGCCCATAAGGCCGGAGCTGATCTCGGTTACCATAGCATAAAAGATAAAAAAGATAAAGATTGCATTGGTTTAGTGCTCTCCACCGTTATACGAACAATCTCAAAGCGCTTTACAATACTTTATCCCCTAGCAGCAGACATCCCTGGGAAGTACACAGTAAAGTTTAGCCCATTGAGCGCAATAACATCAGCCTGTCGCTAGGTACTCATTTAACACCCGAGTCGAGTGAAGCAATTAAGGTAACTTTTCTTGTTTAAGTAAAAACCAAAAAACATGTCATCGCTGACAGGAATTGAACATAGAACCTCCCGATCCCAATCCCAACGCCTTAACCATTCCGCAAACTGTGCATGAAGCGGACAGTGGCAGACTTTATCCATTACTCTTTGAAAAGGATGTTAGTTTATCGCAGAGTACTTTCCCAGTTAAAGCTGTACCAAGGCCCTCTTAGATCGAGGGAGCAAATGGGGTAAATTTTCTTGCGGTAAATACCGCATGTCAGCTACCCATCGGACAGCTGGCCAACGATCTACCACTGTGCGAGCGGCCTCTTTGCAGCATATATGTAAATTCTGGAATCCCTTTTTGCAGTGATCACGGGACCTGTGGTGTAAGAATTTGCCACCCAGATCTGAAGTAATTTCTTTATTATTTCGTTTTGCTCTTCTTCCCCCAAAGTAATTCTCTACTTGAGAAAATGAAAGAGCAAAAAAGATAAAGAAAAATAGGGGGATGAAAACGAGTAGGAGAAGATGAGGAAGAGGGACTTGACGGATGGGAGTGGTACTGATTTTAAAAAAGATTAAAAAACCCCAACAAAAATCAAATATACACACAAAAAAAATCAACCCAAAAGAAACAACATAAACTAATAAAATAAAAAAAATATATAAAAAATTAGCCATTACGCTCATCCCGAGCGGTGTTAGAATTGATTGCTATTCAATTCTCTTTCTATCATATTTTTATTTAGTCCTTTTGTAAATTATCAATATTTTTCTAGTATATTTTTTCGAGGGCTCTGATATCATTAGGATGAATAGCGCTATATAAATGCTGATTTGATTTTGATTTGACGAGGACTGGGGCTTGGGTTCACAAAAACTTTCGACAGACGAATTGTGACTATTTAAATCAAGTAAGTACCATAACCAGCGCAAACGATGAGGATCATACTCCCTAGCCTTGGTCTCTGCAGGGCATCGAAGGACAGAGCTTATTTCCTTGGCTGCCTACTCCATTCTGAACTCTTCAATATAAGAGTAAGGTAGTCTTTTAGTTTCATCTTACCCTTCTCATCTAACAGTATTCTTATCATTTAAAATTGTCTGAATGAAGAAATGACAAAATATGATTAAAGTCATCATTTCAAGACTTATTTAACCTATAATCAGACAGGATTCTCCTCAATTACACAATCCTTTTCTGAATATCTGACAGAATATGATTAAAGTCATCATTTCAAGACTTATTCAACCTATAATCAGACAGGATTCTCCTCAATTACACAATCCTTTTCTGAATATCTGACAGAATATGATCAAAGTCATCATTTCAAGACTTATTCAACCTATAATCAGACAGGATTCTCAATTACACAATGCTTTTCTGAATGAAGATATTCTGAAGCTTGTTTTGTGGTTCTGTGAATTCCTGCACGATTTCCACGTGATTATTGTTGTAGTATGTATCCTCACATTCTTATCCCCACATTTGTGATCTCATTCGTACAATGTTTTTATTTGTGTATGTCACAAGGAGCATAAACTTTCTTGGAATGTTAACTACATAACTTCCTGCACCCACACTTCAAGGTGTTTTTTTAATTTCGCTTTTTTTCCAATTAATTTTTTTCTTGCTAAATTTATGTTTCTAATATTCTTGAGTCCTTTTCGATATTCGTCCTTTGCCATCTCGCCGATTTGTTATTTTGTAGGCATATGAGTGAAATTATTTCACTGAGTATTTCTTTTTAAAGTATGAACAAGTTTCATTTTTCGACAAGAAGTAATTTACAGCCTATATCTCATCCCATGAATGACTTTGCATGATAACTTGTTGGATGAATGGAGACTACAGTGTTGTTTTTTTTTCTTTTTTCTTTTCCCTAATAAAGAGCCAAAACAACTAAAAAACGGCACAATGCACAGACATCAGGGCATCATTTTGTGCATGAGAAAGACAAATTTTTCCAAGTTTTATTTCATATGTTCGATTCACATGAGAGCATTCAGTACATGTATAAAGTTAGGATGTCATCGGTGAATGATTGAGTCCTCTTCATGTAGTCCTTTCAAGCCGAATCGGCTCATACGGCAGGAGTTTATCCCAGTTTCTATATCATGAACAATGACAGAAAATGTATCCATCACTCTCTGAATAGGATGCTAGTCTATTGCAGAGTACTTTCCCAGCCAAAGCTGTACCCATTTTCACCTGGGTCGAGTGAAGCAACAGGGGTTAATTTTCTTGCTTAAGGAAAAAACGCATGTGCACACCAGATTTGAACTTGTTGCCCTCGGTCAGCAGACCAGCACTCTTCCACTGAGCTACAGCGTCCCCTTGTCCTCTTCATGAGGTGACACATAATGACAACAAAAGTTATCACAGCTAAGCCCAAATGGCAGAAGAGATCACGAAAAAGCCCATTGCATACATTTCCCTACTGCCTTTCTGTTACCAATAATACATTATTTTTCTTTATCTTCTGGAATTAAGTCATCAAGTAAATTGTTTAGAATCAGAAGAACGCAGAACAAAGACTGAATTATCTGCATAAATATACACAGGCTTGGTATTGTGCGCCAGGTTTTAAATCTTTTAATTTCATCTATACCAATTTAATTTGAGCGTTTTTTTTTCCTGAGATCTGAGAAACTTAAATAGTAACAAAGTGGAAGTTAGAACAATTGCAGTCTTGTGACGTGTCTGTTACATATTCAAATGTCATAGGGTGAAAAGTCTTTCATCTTTTCTAGGCAAGAGAGAGAAAAACAACACCTGTTTAGCTGACAGTAAAGGTGGAGAAATCACACACACACAAACATATTCACACAGAAAATATTGTAAACAGGCAGTCATTTAATTTAGGACAAAAAATTAGAACATTTAAGATTGAAGATACATCAAGGCAAAGATTCTGACAAAAATACTATTTTAATTTTCAAACTGTAAGAATGAAAAGGCATATATATAAATGTGACAAAGCAATAAATGTAAATACAAAAACAAACACCCAAAAACTCTTTCTCTTTCTGTCAAGCAATAATAATGAGTCTTAATTTTTGGGCACCTAAATGAAAATAAAAATTCTCTTTTCATGCATGTCAGTAACGGAGTGTTCACCTATTACTCATCAAAAATTTGCCATTTTTAACCCCGACCCCTCCCCCTTGTCATCAATTGTCATCATTGACCTG
>JAOWAY010216253.1:0-10016 GCA_028565895.1 Goniobranchus geometricus | reverse complement strand
ATGGTTCTTTCAAGGCTCTGGTGTCTTTTTAGGTGGCCAAAGAAGGTCCACTTTCTTCTCTTTATTGTTGTTGTGAGACAATCTCTTTCGATATTTAATTCTTTCAGAATTGATTCGCTTGTTCTTTTTTGAAGCCATGATATTTCAAGGATTTTACGATAGCACTTTAGTTCAAAGCTGGATAGTATCGTTTCAATACTAGTGCCAATGGGCCATGCTTCACATCCATATGTGGCTATTGGGAAGATGCAAGTGCTTAGTATCTTAATTCGTATGCTGTTTACTATGATTCCAAGGACATCAAATACACTATCCACTCTGCTAGACATCTGCTATGCTGATCATAATGGTTCGGCGTATTTAAAGTTTTCATTGAAGGTTAAAAGAAAAAAAAAGCTTAAAACCAAGCCCTGATGTCCTTTATATATCAGACAAAATCAGGAAATCAAATAACTGGAATGGCATGCCACACCTAGAAGACATTGTAAATATATGAGAACACTGACATTGGAAACCTGGCGGCCCATTTGGGGGTGCCGAAGCAGAAACATCTTCACTATGACCATGTTTCCAATAATTCAACACTGTTGGGATCTACTCTTTGAAACCAGCATACTTACTAAGAAAGCACATCTTACATCTTACATCCTGCCAGTGCCGAGATCGTCACATAGGGCCTCCATAATGTCTCCCCATCCATCTCTGTCTGGTGCTGCTGTCATCACTGCCTGCATTGACTGCATGCCCATTCTCTTTGCCTCCCTCGTCAATGTTCTTCTAAGGGTCTCTTTTGGTCGTCCTCTCTTCCATTTACCCTCAACTTCCCAAGTCCATATGCAAAAGACTTATTGCGTTTGTACACAGAAATATACAATGCACAGATAAACAAAAATAAAACTGTCATAACTGTGACATTGATCATTTCCACCCTCACACATCCCTTCTCCCTTCATAAAAATCTCAAAACAAACAAAGGTCAAAGGACAATACTGACACGTGTCGCAAGTTCTCCGGCAAATTGGACTTTGGCACCTGGACTGGTTTCTGTGTGCCCCTTTGGAAGAAAGATCCCAGGACGTGGATTTGCTGGTTGAGTTTGACAAATTGGTCTCTCTGGGGAAGATAAAGAGTCAGGCGGTCTCATGAACTGTGAAACCCAAACACTGCAAATCTTAAAGGCTACAGCAGTGGCACTTAATTCAAGAAGAAGTTACAAAGACTTAACAATTCTAGGTCAAGTAAATTCTGTCATTAGAAACAAAGAACACAAATTCCTTGTCTATAAAATCCTAACAGTAAAACAAAGAACACAAATTCCTTGTCTATAAAATCCTAACAATAAACCAAAGAACACAAATTCCTTGTCTATAAAATCCTGACAATAAACCAAAGAACACAAATTCCTTGTCTATAAAATCCTAACAATAAACCAAAGAACACAAATTCCTTGTCTATAAAATCCTAACAGTAAACCAAAGAACACAAATTCCTTGTCTATAAAATCCTGACAATAAACCAAAGAACACAAATTCCTTGTCTATAAGATCCTGACAATAAACCAAAGAACACAAATTCCTTGTCTATAAAATCCTGACAATAAACCAAAGAACACAAATTTTTTGGATTGAATCCGGACATCGAGACAAAAAACGCTTTAAATGCTTTCCTATAATTCTTGTCAGTTTGGGCAAATAACCATTTTTGTCCCACATCAACTGCAGGCTGGAATGGTGCTACTCCCAACAAGACTTCTCTGCAAATATCAAACGACTTTTTGGATCAAACTTGATGGCAGTGATATCGGCCTCATTTTGGTGAGCGGTTTTAATGTTTCTGATGATTGCACAAACACATTTTGATCAATAATTTATTGAGCAAAGCTGTTGAAATCATAGACAAATTTGAGATACATGTAGGAGTCCCCAAGCTTTCACAGCCTTTTTGAGTTCATTTTTCCACATACAAGGTAGAAAATCCTAGACAGCTTCAAGAAGAATTTCCAAATCAATCAGTAAAAGTCAACAACGAAAACATTGAAGTGGTAAAAGAGTCACAATATCTTGGCACAATCATCATGGAAACATCAGAGAAATCAAACGACAATGGTCCTACAAAAATTAAAGAAAATGAAAAAGTTATGGCAAGGAACAACCAAAACCACCAGGATCAAACTGTTATTATGGTGCATATTCCCAAATGCCACGTATGGGTCAGAATCCTGGACTATAAGCAAAAGTACAGAGAAGATAATATCCAGTTTTGAAATGAAATGTTACGGGAACATCTCAAGAAAACATGGGTTATGAAAAGAACAAATGTATCCATTTTGAGAGAACTTGGAAAAGAAAGAGAATGGCTAGTAGAGTCTGTAGAAAAGAAAAAAAGAGGCTTATTTTGGTCACATCAAACGGCATGAAAGTCTTGAACCAATCATCTTAGAGGAAAGAAAGCCAAATAACAGAAGCAGAGGAAGACTGAGAAGACGTTGGAGCGATGACACCGAGAGAGACATGAAAACGGATTTGACAACAGTTGGGAGGACGGCCATCATGAAGGCATCATTCCTGAAGGAATAAACTGAGAGAGACAGAAGAAATCAAATGAATCTCCCCGCTGTAGTAAATCAAGAAGTTCTCCATCAGCAAAAACTGTTGTATTCACAAAAGACATTAAACAAGCCAAAATCTCACTTTAACTGTACAAAGAGATCAAGCAGTGCCAAATTCGTAGTATCAAGCAGAATACTAATTAAAAAACAAAAAACCACCGACACGGAACTGACCTGGTCTTCCTCCAGATGAATTCCACTCTGCTCAAAATCAAACATGAAAAGTTCAGCGACTCGGTGATCAACAGCATCAGTAGGAACACAATCGCCTTCCAACACGACATTCCAAAGGGCGTGATGCAACTGGGTGTTGGTGTTCAATCTGACCAGCAAGATTAAAAAATGGGCAATGCAGATGTTTCATAACATGCTGTGGAAAGGCTGTGAAAATGTCACTACAAGTCCATTCTTTTCACTAGAATTGATGAAGACGGTTTACTTTCACTCACTTGAATGCTATACACGTAGGCCTACACTGAACATGGTTTCAACATCTATACCCTGTCTCTGTCTTTCTGGAATTAGTTTCAACAAAATATATCCCAAACTTTTACTGAACGCAGATTGGAGTGATAAGGGAAACTAATTTGAATATTATAGAAGCCATGAAGCCTTTCTATCTTGTGACATATCTCTCAAAACCTGATAAATCTACGGACAAATCGATAACCTTTTGAGAATAATTTATGGAGGGAGCAGCTTATAAAAACAAAGACAAAATCAGGGATTTATTTTCATATGACTAATGATACCAAGCTGGATAAAAGGTTAAAAAAAAAGATCAGAGGTGAGAACGTACAATATCTTCCTAAATCGGTCCTCCACTTGATTTTCCTGCATGGGAACCGAACCAAATCGGCTTTCTTCATTTCAACAATAACACAGTGGCAGGTTACAATAAATTCCCTCATCTTTTTACAGAAGGACCCAAAAACTAACAAATGTGAGAAAATAGTTCATACGAATAAGTCAATTGGTAACACATATGACAAGTGGTAACACACAAGATGATTGGTAATTCACAAGACAATTGGTAATACGTAAGACAATTGGTAACACCAAAGACAATTGGTAACACACAAGACTTGGTAAAACATCATTATTATATTTGACATAAGACAACTGGTAACTCAAGAGGCAATTGGTAAAAAATGAGACAAATGGTAACAAATGAGACAATTGGTACCTCATAAAGCAATTGGTAACACAAAAGACAATTGGTTGCACACAAGGCAATTGGTAACACATAAGACAATTGGTAACACACGAGACAATTGATAACTCATAAGGCAATAAGTAACATATAAGACAATTGGCAACACACAAGACAATTTGTAACACAATTGATCACACAAAAGGTAATTGGTAACACATAAGACAATTTGTAACACAAAAGATAATTGGTAACACAAAAGATAATTGATAACACACAAGACAATTGGTAAAACGAAAGATAATTGGTAACACATAAGACAATTGGTATCACATAAAACAATCAGTTATTCACATAAAACAATTGATAACTCACGTTTCAACCACACTTGATAATTCAACACAAGTTTCCTCGGCAGCTTGGGAAAACTCAGAATTGGGATGGGAGACGCGTACAAAATCTGCCTGAAATTTAAATTTCCCAAATATCACACAGTGACAAAAATAAAAAATACATGGATATTGTCATTGACATGAAAGAGGCAAGAAAGAGTTCTGAACCAATTACAAATATTGGTTTTCATAACCAATCAATAAATTCAATTCTGACATTCCCAACACGGCATTTTTGCGTTTAACTATAATTCTGCATATGTGTCTGGTCTCCAGGAATTTGTAAAAAAAAATTGCCATGTTTGTGTTAGGGAGAGTGAGAATGGCACATTAATTCATAGCATGAAGCACAGTATTGCTCTAAAACAGTCTCTTATCATCAAATTTAATTAATGTTCATGATCTTCTTTGACATGTATATCCTTGAATCTTGTCATGTCAAAGTAAATATTTGGTCAAAGGTAATAGTTTTTTCCATGCTGATTTCAGTTTTATCATTTTAATTTCAATGGGTTACATGGCTTATTCAACTAAAGAATTTACAATTGTTATCCAAATATTCATCATATGTTTTCTTTTACAACTTTTTCTATTGACCTATTTTGATCAGTAATCTCCCGCATGAAAAATCCCGAAACAGAGCAAGCAACAGCCATTGTTCTAAGCAAATCAGTTAGAAACTTTTAAAGAAATGCAACTGGCGAGACGATGATTACGATGGTGTACAAACCATATCAGCAACACGGCAAAGTACATCTGAAAGTTCATCAAATACGGCAACAATCTTTCGTTCCCGATTGGGTGAGACCGCTTCTTCCAGAAGCCGGTCAACATCTTGGTCAACTTGTTGCTTCAACAGGTAGAAGCCAGTGTGGTCCTTGAGTTGTGGTATTCCAAAAAGGCCCTGGAGTTACATAAGATTTACAGGGATCACAAAATGCCAAAAGCTTCAACTCTCTTTCCAACCTGTGCATAATATTATGATTACTATAAAAGACAGAGGCCAAAAATGAAAAAGTATGAGGGGAAAATTGGGTCTCGGAATGAGGCTTTTTAGCTAAATCGACTCGACAGCATAGAGGTCTGATTCTAATGGTGTATAGTCTAATCATAATTATGTTATAAATAAAAACTAGGAGGAAGTAAAGATCCTTTTAATATCAAAACATCTCTTTTCATGATAATAAGTTATACAATGTTCTTCTAAACTCTCAAGAAATCAGAATTCTACACATCAGGATTTCATCTAAATAGTAGAAGAAGCAACCCAGAATGGCTGGTCTATTCATTACCTTATTTTCCCTACACATCTGGATTTCATCTAAATAGTAGAAGAAGCAACCCAGAATGGCTTGTCTGTTCATTACCTTATTTTCCCTGCTGAGGCGAAAATTTATCTTCTTGTTCGGTCTTGTGTTGAAGGCTGCCGCAAAGGGTGTCCAAGTTGATACACTCACCCTTGATGATATTGTTTGTCTCGCAGCTGTGTTCAGCACCGTTAAATTCTTGCAAAGACTTGAAAACATTGTTCACAGATTCTTTCCTGAAAGAATTAGAAAAATGAGGCCGCTAATATTCAAATACAGCCTAAAGCATAGCCTACAAAAAGATAACAGTGAAGTAGAAATAAATCAGCATAAACCTGGATATAGAAACATAATATATATCTATTTCTAGATGTGGAGTTGCTTTGTGTGTCTTAGGGCTACCAGCATGGGTGATTCAAAACAACATCACATTCATATCTTGACGTACCTTCAGACAGTCAGTTAATCAAACCCCCGTCTTACCAACATCCAGAATTGACAGCCTTTTTCTAATACTCATTGTTACCAGACATGATTTGTTACCAGACATAATAGATTACAAATTAATTACAGACAAAAATACTGAAATCCTACGACACTTGACATAACAAAGAATCTAGACCCTGGACTTGCAACACAGTATGATTGTACTCCCAACAAAATGATAATAGCCCCAATAAAGAAATGTCATGAATACTTGCTACAATAACTAGACAAAAGTTCCGCCACATGAAGAGGGACAAATGTCTGTCCCAAATGATCATGGGAGAAAGAGTTGAAGGCTCAAGATGTTGAGGCAGGCAAAGAAAGTGCTGGAATGAAAACATGCTAGATTGGACTATAGACAAGCACTCCCTACCATCGGGAAAGAGATAGTGAAATAGAGAGAGATCTCCGACAGTGGCACCACCATACCCCTCCCTTACACTCATCAGATACATGGGACTGATGAGGAAAAGCAACAGCTCCTAGATAACGGTGATATAATAATGGAGGTTCAGGATTGTCCACAAGAAATATGAATTCAATAGATCAAGAATCAGACTGTGAAAATCTGGAGACAGTCAGAGATTTTTATTGTGGAGAATTCATAAATTCAAGCCTTCTTAACTTGGCCTATACAGAATGCAGGAAATCAGAGTTGGGACTCTGCAATTCTAGAGAGGGGAAGGGTTTGGTTATTTTAAGGCAGGAATGTAGCCCCAACTGCACTTACAACAATCACTTCCTAGGCCTAAGTAAATAAAAGACAGGAATTAAGCCACCATGTCATCGCAAACCTGACATCTTATGTACTTAGAATCCCTCAATTCAACACTAAATCGCCATTCATGGTGAGGCCCTTGAATGTGTATTGAATGGCAGGAATTCCATTGTCTAGTCCCGCCACTCTAGCGACCTGAATAATAAAAAGGGTTTGTTTTATGGGGTGGTAATAAAAAGTTGGGGCTTGGTTTTTGTGGGGTTTAAATAAAGAAGTAAGAAGTACGAGCAGTCTTTGTTTTGTTTGTCTGTCCAGTTGTAATTGTCTTTATTTGTCAACATTATTTGTCTGTTCCTTGGTAGTTCTGTCCATCGGTCCTGAAAAATCTAAAATGAGGCCAAGTCTAGTCTTGTATTGACTAAAGGAGACAAAGCCAAAGCAGGAGGTATCTAGATCTAGATCTAGGACACTAGCTGGCGTTCAGACGTACGACTAGTACGAGTACTCTAGCTTAAATCTTCCAACCATGATGATAAGAGAATTCTATGATGAGAAATTCGCGCGTTGATAAAAATACTCAGCTAGATCTAGAGTCTAACCTTAAACTGAGTCAGTCTGTGAGTCAGCTCATATTCATATGAATGATGACATGAAGACTGATTTTAAATCAAGACCTAAATTCCTAGATGTAGATCTAGAATAATATCTAATCTAGTAGATTCAGCCAATAGCCATTAAATTGAAAAAACTTAAAACATGAAAAAAAAAAGTTTTTCAAGACCATATAATTCATATATTGGCCTACAAGTTGATCAATTTTCCTTGTAAACGGTTGGGCTCAAATGTCTACAATTTTCATCATCTCATGTCGTCTGATATTTTGACCTATCTTATGCGATGTTTACAACCGGGCGCAGCCATCTTGAATGGTCTACAAAAATCGATTTCCAAATTAGAGAGTACCGATGAACAATCCGGCTCTAAAAGTCGATTCTCAAATTCATTCAGATCAGAGAATCCGGTACTACCAGTCCTCAGATGGCCAAACGAAATGAATTTGAAGTACTGACTTTTACGTTTGCTGTCAGCAGTGATATTGATATTCAACAATAAATCCTGTAGATCTATTATTACAAAGGGATGAAAGCCCCGAAGATCAAAACTGACATCATATAATGCGTCATCGAAAGTAACCAATGAACCGAAGGTCAAATCCACTGTCCTGAGGAACACTTCTTGCTAGAATATAAGATGTTTTCTTTCAAAGTGAGTTTCAAAGGGTATTTGATAAAAGACGACATCTTTTCTGTAAGAAACTCAGACAAATTTAAGAATACCCTCTCGTCAGAGACACATGAAAAATCAATTATATACAAATGTTGTGTACTTAACTTGACAGTAGAAAGTTGTGTAATTTATCTACTGTCCCCTTTTTCTTCTTCTTTGCCCTCAGATCCCATCGACGCTCAAGTCCTCGAAAAAATGCCAAACCATCCTGTGCCCAGAAACACCAGTTATCTTAGTATGTTCCTGCAGTCCACATGTTCACTTTAAATCCCTTTCTCCATAGGGTTTTTCGTGTTTGATTTGTTTTGTTTTTTACGTCATCTTGCTCTTTGCACTTGCAGTTTCCATCTAAGACAGCTGTGTAAAATGTTTCCAAGTGATTCCTTAAAATTTGTGTCTGGGGGCTTAGATCGAAATCCGTCTCTGCTTTATCTTTTTCTCTTGCAGCTCAAATGTCTGCTGCTGTGTCCTCTTATGGCTCTCATCACTGGTAGCTTATCCTGTATCGGATGGGGCTTCCAAACATTTCCTTTGGAACAGAGTACTCTGTCTCGTAAGCCTATAGGTTCACAATATTGGTAATATCTGGCCAGTGGGTGTCTATTATTGTCTGCAAACAGACATTGGTGAAGGCCCGGTGTCTCTTCAAATTGGATGTTTCTGCCATCCATGATTCGGATTCAATTACAATGTAGTAGAACTGACTTTACATTTGAGTCGAAAATCCTAATCGTTGACTTTTCTTTTCAGCGATTATCTTGCCTCTCCTCATCTGCTACCAAACGTACATCCTGGATTTCACACATTCCTTTACAGTAATGGCACGGAAAAGTCAGGATGACGACTATGCCAACAGAGATTTTTAAAATCAAAATTATAAGCGGCATTTCTCATTGCCATTTCTTGTCGAGAAGTAATAGTATCGGGTGAAGGAATCGATTGAAGGTTCGATTTCTCAATCTTTAGGACTCGAGTGATAACTATTGAATTGCTTAACAAACTTTATAATCGTCCATGTTTTTGAAAGTCGACTACTTTTGACACGGAAAACTAGGCCTAGAAACATTTCAAGGAGTTCTTTTTATTATCGATATCAATACCCATTGAGAAGATATCGTTTTCCCTAAATGCCATTTCCTTTCAACTCGGTCTATCCAAAACTTGTTTTCAGAAACAAGAGGATCCCCTTGATAGCAATGGCAGCTGCCAAGTTATCTCACAGAATCCTGGAAGTTTTATTTTCCTTCCTGGATATTTCGGACTTGAGAAGTTGTTCACTAGTGTGTAAAAACTGGTATCGTTTCCTTAACGATGAAAACAATGATGTATGGCGACTTCACTGCGTCAGAAAACTGGCTGAAGAAGCTTTGAAGTCAGACCTTCTTACCAACGTCCCAACTTATAAAGCAAAACTGAGAGCTTTCTACCATGCCTGGAATCCAAACGATTGCTCTAGAAACGTTTACATAAAGCCAAACGGATTCACATTACATCGAAATCCAGTTGCTCAAACTACAGATGGTGCCAGAGGAAAAATAGGATTTAAAACGGGCAGACATTGTTGGGAAGTGTGGTGGGAGGGTCCTCTTGGGACTGTTGCAATGATCGGGCTTATGTCTCGGGACTCAGCCATTCAAAGCCAGGGCTACAGTCCTCTGGTGGGCAGTGATATCAACAGCTGGGGATGGAATCTGGTAGATAATCATTTAGTTCATAACGGGGACAGCCAAGGAAATTATCCCCCTTTGAATAATGCACCAAAGTATCAAGTAAGTCATTTTGATAATTTACGGCTTTGCTCAGCAAGTGAGGGTAAGATTTGAAAGAGCTTACCTTTAACTTTAAAGGGCGCTGGGCTTCGCGCATGCATTGTTCTTTTTCATTTTATAATTTTGCTGTCATGTGGAATGTAATAGTGGGAGGAATTCCATATCATCCCGCCTCTCCAGTGACCTAATTTAGGTTTTTTGATGGTGAGGTAACAAAATTAAGGGCTTGGTTTTTGTCAGGGTAATGAAGAAATAAGTAAGAGCAGTATTTTTTTTGTTTTCTTGGGGGGGGGGGG
>JAOWAY010216142.1:0-10020 GCA_028565895.1 Goniobranchus geometricus | reverse complement strand
ACTTATTTCCGATTTTTCGGGCAAATTTTCGGCCGAATTTCAATTTCCGACGGGAGAAATTTTCGGCAATTCTCAGAATACGAAATTTTCGGAAAATCGAAAATTTTCGGAACTCTGCCATCCCTGTATAAACATTCTGTTTTCTTCCTATGATCACCTTAAGAGACTTTTCATTCTCCTATTAGCACAAGCAAGCTTGTCATTGCCTTTCTCAACAGAGTCAGTCAACTCATCAAGAGTCTTCAGTTGTTTATCCTCCTCTGCCTGTACGTCAAGGGCCAATGACTTTAATGTACTAAAAGTTGATGACAGGTGTTGGATTTCTTCATCTGTCATTCCTTTCACTTCTGTCTGCTGACTCTCAAGATTACCAGCAAATTCATTTAACAAAGATGTCCTGTTCTCTACCATCAGCTCTGAATCAGTTTCCTGTGCCATTCCTTGAAAGTGGAATAAAGAAAACACAAATAAAAGGTGCAAGCTCATAGCTCAATGAAGATCAGAAATAAATGAAATAGCAACACTTCGTTTGTAACCCCAGCCTCCGTCCAAAAAAGTTGTGTCAAAAAGCCAAAAAAAAAACCACCCCAAAATTAAGTGCTTCAACAATTTGTTAGATAACAAAGAGATACATTTAAAAAAGAAGAAAAGATCATCCCCAAAAGGAAACTGGACTATTAATTTTATCAACCTAAAATTACAAAACTATGATAGACAGATAGGAATGTTTTTCATCAATAAACTCTGTCAGTGAACAATTTTACTCTTTATATTTATAATTTGAAAGGAGAATGCTGAACATTTTATAGGCATTATAAGATTTTGGTTCTATATTGTATTAAGAGACAAAAAGGAAGGCCAAATGGGGAGGAGAGATAAACGAAAGAGGTTTTCATATCATACAAACATTTTCTCTTTACATACATGCCATTGATTTATCAGGTAAATTCTTGGTGATAAAGAATCAAAGAATATATATATATGTCTGGATTACCCCTGGATTCAGATTTCTGAATTTCAAATAACAGAGACTAGACTGTAATGCTGTGAATTGACTGAACATTTTCCTAATTTCAATACTCGTAGACAGTTTCCGTAAATCAGAATTTTTTTTTCGTCTCAGCACTATACAAGTAAAAGTATGTGACACCCATATCATTTAGCTTCAAAGAATTGAAGCCAATCTCTGATAACCTCCATATAAAGTGTGTCAGTGAATTTCTTCTCAGCTCGGCATTGTGCTATTTGTCCAAGCACATGGAAGTCTGAAAGGACAAGTCCAGGACGGCAAGATCTATGGAATGAAACCTCTAATGAAAGTATAATTTTGGGCTATTTCTTGGTGAACTTAGTTGTGTGTGAGTGATTGTGTGAGCGTACACTTGTGACTATGGCAGTAGTGGAGTTGTCATGTTAGAAAACTGACTTTGGTCTTTTCTGCAAAATCCAACAGGGATGGCATATATTTAATTATGTAACAACTGGAAAAAGTAGACCGTTATTCATAGGAACACAGTAACTATGTTCAGAAACAAAGGAAATACATGTATTCAGCCAGCAAAGCATGTAAGTTAGAGTAAGTTGTATCCCAATAATGACAATTTTTTAAAATAACGAATTTCATTTCATTCAGTGACAGCTCGTGTTGAGCAGGGGTCCAGAGTCAGATTTGGATAACCAGTTATCTTAGCCTTTTTGGATATCCAGTTTTTAAACCTGACCTGTTTCGGCCCAGATTTTGACTTAGTTGTTCTTGTTTCGCAATCTGGATCTACAGTGTGAGCCAAATATAAGCCAAGTGTGGTGAGATCTCCCCCTCTTCTTCCTTTTCTTCCTATCTGCGAGTGTTCCGCATGCATGTCTCCCATTGCATTGGCGCAGGCCTCTGCCACATACCAATATTATAGTTTAGGCCTACATTGCGCAGGCTGTGGCAAATTAAAGTGATCACAGGCAACAACCTGTTGCAGCCATCACTTCATTAAGCAGCATCCAAATCGGGAACCAAGTCAGGGTGAGCCAAATAACCAAACAGTGTGAAAACAAATCAGGGCTATATGGGTTGTCTTGGTCGAGACACAACTTAAAATCCAGGTCAAGATCCGGTTATCCAATTATTCAAATCTGGACAACCTGGTTATCCAGTTGAAAACAAGTCAGGGCTATATGGGTTGTCTTGGTCAAGACACAACTTAAAATCCAGGTCAAGATCCAGTTATCCAGTTATTCAAATCTGGACAACCCGGTTAACCACTTCTTCAGAAACCATGTTCTACCCAGCTCTAGTGACAGCCCAATAAATATAATAACAAGGGAACTCCTTTTTACCTGTTTGTGCCATAGTATGCATCCTTTGTGTCTGTCCACCATGGCAACTCATGAGAGAAGACATATCTCTAGGCCTGTTGATATATTCCATCTTGTCAGGAATAAATTTTTCAAGCTCTTTAAGCACCGCAGGCATTTCAATGGAGGTAATCGTATAGGACACATCTGACTTTCCAATAAGGTACTGACTGATTGTTGCTTCCCAAGGACTTGTAATTCGAAGATTAGAAACATCATTCCAGGCATAATGATGAAGACTCTGTAAAAGTTAAAAAAAAACCCAAAACAAACCCATCATGAAATATATATCCATCGTGAAATATCACACACAGACAAACCAGCTTGCAATGACATGTCTTGGTGATAAATGTGAAGTTGATATAATAAAATAAATAGAGAAAAAACATCAAGACAGATTGGATTCATCTGTTCCGACATTTATTTCCAAGTCCAAAAAACAAACTTTTAGTAGTAGGCTGCCATTCCGGGAGTTTCAAAATATTCATTCCTACAAGAAGTCTTCAATTTCTCTGCAATTCAACAGAAAGTTCAAAAAAGCAATGAGGTCTTGAAAAAAGAAAAGTAAAGACGTAAAAGTACAGATGGCGTTTACATAGCACATGTTCCACGATGTAAACACGCTCACAGCGCTTTACGATGACACTTTACTCTCCTGACCAACAGCAACACAGTACCTTTAGAACAAAACTTGAAGCCCGCACAAATACATTTTTTTTCTGACAGAGATGGTGTGTCTTAACGGCCAGGTACTCATTCACACCTGAGTCCAGTGAGGTAAGCAAAGTCAAGTACCTTGCCCTAAGGACACAATGCTTGTGACTTGGCCGTACTAAAGAGACGCTACCCCATGCACTCGCGCACACCTGTGCTGACCATGTTGAATGCCTCCTGACTCTAGACTTGTGCCCAGATGTCATCACCACTGAGCCACAGACACTCACAAAAAAAAAAAAAAAAAAAAAAAAAAAAAAAAAAATTCATGAATACACTTATTGTTGTAATTGTACCTTGGGGGAAAAATGGGCTCATTATTAGTCAGAAGCAGTGGAAGAAACATCAACATTCTCTATTTTCATCATTTATTTTTTCACCAAATGTCTTTGTCTCTGAGATGAAGAAAGTCGGATATTGAAATGTTAAAAATTGGTAGGGTTGCTTGCTCTTTTTAGATTTTCAAAAAATTAAAATAGATATTTGACTCGAAATCGGCCTATCAATTTAATTACAAAGCAATAATTAGGGGGAAAAAATGCATCTGATTTCCTCACTTTACCTTAAAATTATTAAGGGCCAAAATCTAACATTTCTGAATGCAACTGGTGAGAAAAGTTGCACTCAGAGGTGAAGAAATCTCTCCTGCATAGATTATAAGATAAGTGACTTCATGAGTCCACACCATTTTTAGTACTATAAAGGAAACACTAAAAGATACAATTCACCTCCTTGGCTTAACATTCAAAAAGTTTTAATTTGAAATTTTAACATCCATACTTTCTTTTGCCTCTTTTAAGATGTAGGAGGATTTCAATTTCAAACAGATTTTTTTGTTCAAATCCTAGTTCTTTTTCTATTATCTTAAGTTTTATGTGCATTTTATAAATCAGGGAAGCTGCATAATAAATATGTTGGGTGGTCCCACAAAACTCAGCTGACCCTCAATGCTTATGGCTAAATATTTGCACTTCATAAGTTAGCATACACTTGGTGTAAGTAAATTAAAATAAGCAACTGCATTTTCATAATGTTAAACTGTATTCAAGATCCTGTACACTCATCAATTGAATAATTTGACAAAAAATGTAAGACATTCATTTGAATTTATTTATAAATCATGCTTACTTTCCTCAAAATTGAAAAAGAAATCATACCAGATTACCATATAGTAGCGATCAGCTATGGGTCTGGTCTGCCAGAAGCAGCCAAAACCGACACTTAACCGAAATGATCACATAAGCGAAAGGCGATTTCCAGGAAGATAACTTTGTTTATGAAGGAAGCATATTGGCTGCTTTACGTAGTGGTGTCTTTTCCTCAACTATCTGAGCAATGGTCTCTCTGCTCACATCAAACGATTTGCCGATTACCATAAAATTTGGCTTCTATAGTAATCGTTCAACAGCATCCTTTCTTTTATTCTTACCAAATCACTATAATCTATACCAAAAGGACATGGTGCCTGCGTAAAAGTGAAATGATGAGTGACTGAAAAGCTTCATGTACATATCACCACGTTTCAATTATCACATAATCATAAGAAAGAAAAAAAAAGAAAAAAGGGAATGCATACGTTTATCAAAAGACACAATTGTTCTATCTTTCCAAGTTGGCCTAGAAGCCATGAACTGCATATCCAGGCACAGCCATACGGCCACTCAGTACCAATCCATTGACAGGGTCTTCAACCAGTATGGTTAAGTCACCTGGAAGACCACAGACAATGCGCTCTGAATTCTTTCAATCTCATGAGGAGGTGAGAGAGAGGGAAGGGGCAGTCACTACGGCTATTGGCCTAAATTACTTAGTCCTGCATGTTATAAACACCCGGAGCTTACATTTCTTTCAATCTCATAAGGGGGGTGAAGAAAGTGAGGAGAAGGGTGTTCACTACGGACAGGCAAAAAGCTATTGGCTAAAATTACATACATCTAGGCTTGCAATGTTCAGCAATGTTTCAGCCAATGGAAACCAGTGAAAACTAAATGACCGCTGCCTCCATTGTGATGGTGCAACGGCGTTATAGCTATTGTAACGAATGTTAGGCCTTCCCGTAATGTGTGCTGGGCACATCAGGCTCTCGTTTTATTCTGCATACTGTAGCATATAATGCAATGTCCCATTTATTCAACAGTATGAGTGCATTTTGATGAATTGACAACAAATATTGTTGAGCAGTATGAACATTTCGCTGGGTAAAACAGACACTTAGGCGAAATTCCTGATTTCGAACCGGCCACTTAAAGGTCTGCTTTTTTAAAGAAAAAATTATGTTTTGTATCAAAAACGGCCACATAGGCGAAATGGACAGATAGCCAGTGGACACATAGCGGATCACTACTGTATAGCGATAAAATTTGAAGCTGAACATTTCTTATTTTGACCCACCAAAAGACAACTAAAAGGCTCCATTTTATAGACAATATCAAATGTGATCTTGTGTAAAGTGTAAAGGCAAATGATGAAAAGGGAGAGGGGCGAGGATCGAAAGCGTTCCTTGTCACAATCATTTGGACGTAAAAAATAGTACTTCCAGTTAAGGTTATTAAAAATTACACACTACATTTGTAAAAAGACTCAGCTATGGGTTCCTGTTTCATTTCCCTCATAGGTCTGTTAACTTACACGTTTTCGATATCTTATGATGTCTTCATTGTGCCCTCAACCTGAACGATTTTTGTTACAATTTAAAAGGAAAAAAGCTTGGTGTAAGTGTTATTATATTTTTTTTGTTATGTAAAGGGTTAAAACTTTGAAAATCACTTGGCCTTAGAGCAGAAGTTGTTGTTATCGTTTCAGAAAGCGGAGAGACAGATAATTAATAATGACTTATCCTTATAACTGTGTATTCATATCCAATGAGGTGCGAACACATTAATTAGTCCAATTTCTCATAAACCTATTTTCAAATGTTAACCTTTTTTTTAAAACAAAAATACACGTGTTGACCAAAAGCATACCTTTGCTCTGAAGAAAAACATAATGGGGAAACAGAAGAAAAGGACTCCAAAAGAAATTACCTTCTGCTTCTTGTCCAATATTGTTAGACCATCTTTCATCAAGCGCAGAACACACTCCTTTGGAAGTCCATACTTTATGCCTTGTATCTCGCTACAAAGTACATCAAAATGAAATCCATACGGAATATCTTTATTATTCACAACATGTATACTCTCCTGTTTTATGACTTTTGGAACCTTCCAACGGCCAAACCATGAGTCTATCCCATTCACAATACGATTAGCTGTACCTAGATCCTCATGTATTTCATCCATTGAGCATGATGCTTTTGAAAGTTGGTGACCTTGCACTGTAAGCTTTGAAGCTGCTGTTTTCAAAGTCTCATGAGAATCATGAACATTCTGTAGGAGTTCACGACCAAACTTTGATGAGGTATTGGATGACTGTCTTTCAATTCCCTTTTGACCATTTCTGTCATCTTCGGAATGTCCAGTCAATGAGTAAGCATGGAAAAAGTGTTCAATCACAATAAAAACACAGTCTCTATTACCTAGAGAGGAGAACCAATGTGTAGCCTTGCTGGTTGTTATCACAGTTATGGAAGGATATATAAGAGAAGAGGCTGCCTTTTTAATGGTGGATACGACGGAGAATTTTATGAACAGTTCAAATGGATTATCTGATTCATTTTTTGATTCCACATTTTTTGCCTCAAAGAAAAGGGCTGTTGGTAGGAGATGAAGAAGACCAAAAATCCATCTTTTATTTTCGTTGTCATAGTAACTTGCATTCCACTGATTTATGGAATTTTCAAATACAACTGCATGGGCCATCTGTGGAGAAATAATTTTAAAATGAGCAGATTTAATTAGCATATCACAGGACAGTCTTGTTAAGCAATTAAGAGGTATTAATTATGCCAAGTGTCCTGTGAGATAGATGTTACCTTGTTGAAGAAAGAATTCACAACTGTCTCACAATGGCATGCAACTCACAAAAAAATCAAGAAAGTCATCTGATACAGTATAGGATATTATGTTTAATTAGATGGACTAAATCTACTAAACAATAAAAATGTGTATGCTATGAAGTTAAAAGTAAAACAACACAAAATTAACAACCTATCTAGCAATTTGGAGATGTTTCTTAATTTAGCTGTTAGCTGCCATTGTCTGGGTGAGACTCTGTATTACTTTAGGATGCTTTTTGCATTCCTTGCCAGCACACACACACACGCCAACAGAGTTCAGGAACCAACCAGTAGATGAAGTACGATCAAGCCACACACTAGTGTACAACCAAAATAACCTTGAGGAAAGATTGGTACTCCGAAATACGGCCATGCAGGAGTACTGAGCCCCTTTCAACCTAACTTGAGAACCGAGCTGCGGTTATATCAGGACCCATCCCGCTTCTTATCTACACCTAGAAAGACGCAGATTCATCACGAACGGATCACCAGATGATGAGTACAACCAGTCATCCACAGTCTACTCTTCATGCAAGTCTCATCAAAACAATGAGGCTTGAGTAAAACCAACCCGCCTTCAGGACTTTCCCTCAGGAAACGTAGGTCTTTCAAAGTGGGAAATTCTGTTCTGACCCATTTTTATTCAAGTATCATAAACAGTGTCATTCGTTGCTTTATGTTGGGGCGGTGACATCACATAACTTGACGTTGATAGATTTTGATAGAGTCATTACTAAAGTGGGACAGGAGGGGGAAGCATACAAGCTGGATTTCAAAACTTATTTAGAAGAGAGAACTTGTTTAGAAATAGAGAAATCTAATAAAAATGGGTAAAAGATGAAGGATAATTCTCACCCACTTTAAATTCTATAAACAGATGGATATGATGTCAAGAACTGAGCAGGATAGGCTAAATGGACTGGCCCATATGTACATAAACAAAGAATCTGTAGACATTGCTGATGTCATTCGCCTATTTAAGAGCATGAAACGGCGTTTTGTTCTATAAATGTCTTCTATATGTCTATCACCTTTGTCTGTCTGTCTGCCTGTCTATATGTGTGTGTCTGTCTGTCTGTGTATCTCTGGTATCTATCTGTCGACCAAAGTACTCCCCCCTTTGGAATTTTGGCATAATCCTGGTTTAGCATCGCTGGAAGTAACAAATACAACCGATCAAATTGACCCTATAAGTACTCCCCCTGTTCAATTGGAAACGATTTTTAAAAATCTCATAGTATAGTCCATGTATAACCATTTAGTGAGCATATAAAAGAAAAGATGTGGGTGGGGGGTTTCAGGAGGGCTAGCATATGGATGGGTGGGGGTTTCAGGGTGGCTTGCCCCCCTGTTCAATTGGAAAGAATTTTTAGAAACCTCCATAGTCCATGTATAACCATTTAGTGAACATATAAAAGAAAAGATGTAGGTGGGGGATTTCAGGGGGGCTAGAAAAAAAAAGTTTAAAAAAAAGGGTGGTAGATGAATGGGTGGAAAGGACTAAAACTACACACGATTAGCGCAGAGTGGCATAGCGATACAAGTAACTTGGTCATTTGTCAAATGGGGAGACAGTCACCATGGCATTATATTTAAAAACAATTGTAAGCCAGTTACTACCCGAGTTTGGCTCATATATTACTCCTGGTTTAGAATCACTGCATCGTTTTTCTCTACAGTGCATTCTATGCATTGTCCCGTTGTTTCTTTTCAGCGGTGTCAAACTGGGAGTAAGAATAAGACACTCGATGATGCGAAAGGCAGACACAAAGCGAGAGCAGGGCATAATCTCTCAAGACTATTCCTCGCGCAAGCTCAATATCGAACATCCCTTGGGACTAGATTGAAATGGGTGACTCAAATTCAGCGGTGCTAAACCAGGATTATCCCGGAATTTTCTGTCTGCTTCCCTGGTGAAACTGATGTATAAATGCAATCTTTATCTTTTATCTACACATAAATATGTCTAGGGCACTCCTCGAATGAATACTTCCTGACTGTTTATATGTGAATCGGATGTTGTTACTGTGACAGCTAAGTTCCCAGATTGTTCTGATACAGATGTACCTCTATTTTCTATTGATCACGTCTTTTTCCCAAATAGTGTTAGGGGTAGGGTTATTATTTCATAAACAAAGAAAACAATTGAATGAAGATTAATATTACAACATCAGTGTTAAGTCAACTATGAAGAATGCCGGACCAGGGATGAGACAGGGCTGTGAGGAGAAAGGCAGGCTCTTCCTGGTGAGTTAGTGATGTCCCGCGATGTTCCACACACTTTTTTGCTTTATCACCTGACCGTGGTCCGGTATTCTTCACTGTGCATGCTCTTCTATCCATAGACTTCAATGAAGCATCCCGGACCATAGTTTTGCGATACTCCTCACGTTGTTTTGCTTAGTCACGTGACCGTGGTCTCGCATTCTTCACTGTGCATGCTCTTTTACACTTGGAGTTAAGTGAAGCATCCCGGACCAGAGTGTGGTGTAAACAAAGGGAGGAATTTCATATCGTCCCACCTCTCCAGCTATAATAAAGAGGTTTTTTTTTGATGAGGTGGTATAAAAAGTTGGGGCTTGGATTTTGTGGGGGTAATAAAGAAGTAAGAAGTAAAGAGCATTAATTTTTTATTTTTGTCTGTCACGTCGTAATTGTCTTTAATTGTCTGCGTCATTTGTCTGTTCTTTGTTGTCTCTGTCCACCGGTCCTGAAAAATCTGAATAATAAAGAAGATACATAATAAGAAAAATTGCGGCACGGCAGGTTCGAACCTGCTGCACTCACCTACCAAGCGAGTGTTTTGACCATCATGCCACGGATTGAGTTGACTAAATTGCTCGGAACTTCTACTTATGTTTCCATTTAAAAACAGGACGCAAATTACATTCTGTCACGTGATTTGTCACGACGAGAATTACGTAATCGACTACGAAACTTTCATGCTGCGATTCCGCAACCCAATAGAAAAAGCTTGCTCCCTTGGACATGTAGCGGCCCGCCCCCTGAACTCCCCCGATTGGGGG
>JAOWAY010216031.1:0-10021 GCA_028565895.1 Goniobranchus geometricus | reverse complement strand
TAGTAGTAGTAGTAGTAGTAGTAGTAGTAGTAGTAGTAGTAGTAGTAGTAGTGGTGGTGGTGCTGGTGGTGCTGGTGCTGGTGCTGGTGCTGGTATTAGTAAGGATCTGTCACTGATGATACGAATAATTTGAAGATAAATAAAAACAAATGCACAAGTCACCGAAACATTGATATCAAAAGTCGATATTTAACCATTTAACTTTTATATGTCAACATTAAATAAAGATAGAAAGTTGGTGATCTAGCAAGCGAATTAGGCAGCAATTGTGATGCAAATCTCCGCATTCCGTAAAACGTAGTGACTGTTGAACACCATACTTTTTCTGAACCTCTGAACAAACCCCTCAGCTGGAAGGCTACTGAACAAGAAAGGTATATCTAGTTCAAATCAAATGGCAAAACGATGAGCAGTTAAACATCATAGTTTAGGTTTACTTTGTCTTCCACTCTGGATCGATCTACGTTTTTGATATTTAGAAAGACGTACTTTATTTCAAACAAAACATGGGTGGCGCCGATTCTCCGGTTGGTCAGTGGATCTGCACTTGACCTCCACGTTGTCGTCTTGTACCTAAACTCAACTACACAAAATCCAAAGATGCGGAAAAAAAACCACCAGCTTTGAAGAAGCATAAGCAAACATGTGCACAAGGACAAAGAAGATGTTTTTAAAGAAGAGGGCACCATAAGGTAAAATGGAGCAATAAATGATGGGTTTTTTTGAGGAAAATTTATTGATTTATTACAGGAAAATGTATTCTTCATAACGCTATGTTTATGTCGGGAAAATAAAGGAAATGCCATTGTCAGGGTTGAAGACTGTCAAATAAACCTGTGATGACACTTTGATAAACACCAAGCGTAACTTGAAAAATGTGTTTTATCACTCCTTCCACGGTGAGAAGTCGGCGATGACTAGAAATTCAAAGGTGCCATGTCGAGCACATAAATCTGAAAACTAATTCAATACAAGCAGATCTTTTACAGCGAACTGTTATAGTTACCATCGCGTCCGTACCACCATTCATCTTCCACATCATCCTGGTATCTTTATCCTGTCCTTACAAATCTCCCTGTCCTGTGTCAGGTTCTTTGTTGGTATGTTTCTGTTGTTGTTGTTTTTTGTTTGTTTGGGTTTTTTTGGTGTTGTTTTTTGCGATTGGGTTTTGTTTTGGGGTGTTTTTTTTTTGTTTCGTTTTTTATTTCTTGTTGTTTGTTGGTTGTTTGTTGTTTTTTTTGTTTTTTTGGTGTTTTGGGGTTTTTTTTGCTTTTTTTGTGGTGCAATTTTGCCCATGATTCTTCATTATTTGATGCTGTCCACGTTACTTCAATGACAGACCAGTGCAGCATTATTTTTCAGTAACATTGTCCATTGGTCCATCTAGACTAAGCATTTCATCATGAATTTGAATATCCTAATGCGCATGCTCATCCAATATTAGTTTTTTTAAACTCAGTGAATCTTCACCAAATACTTTCGCTCTGCCCTTTTCAGCAACAATTTAAGGATTGCAAGCAATTCTTTCCCCATCTTCTTCTCATGTTTATTGACTGCGTCATTATGGCGGAGTTTTACTGTCAATGCGCATGTTTGGTTTACAATCCCCATTTTAACAATAATAGCGAACGTTATAAGAAAAAAATTATACGGTTCTGGTTATAAGATATAGAAGCTATTCACTGTAACTATATACTCGCATATTAATTTTTTTTTTATTGTGCTTTCGATTCATAATGGAGTCGTGGCACAATGACAAATGTACATTGTTATGTACAAACGATGGTGTGAATGAGACAATATTTGGTACCGTAATATGAATATTGCATTGCATGTGACCTGATGCCACCATTTACTTCGATGAAACGCAAATGGTGTTATGAAATACGTTGATAATTTAAATGGAATAGACAAGCTGCTTTAATAAGTATTGTACACTCACTCAAGTGGCATTCAATGGACGGCCACTCCAGTCCGAGTTATAAGACGTAATCGATGAATTCATACCAAAGCCAAGATTATAGCGTGATGTAGATCTAGCCTACCCCTTCGGTTTAGCAAGCTTTGGGTGTGTTTCTCCTGTCAATTTTCGCTCGGTTTTTTTTACAGCAGGGAGATATAACGTGGAGTGAGGATTGGCTCATTCCTGATCGGAAGTTTTTTCCATTCATTTCATAGATCTAGAACACTGTGGACACATTATATACTTCTTTTTGAGATTTGAAAAATTGCAAATAAGCTCCTGTTCATGCCTAATTATTGATGGAACAATACAATTGTCTAAATTCTCATTTTTCTATTCACTAGTTCTAATAAAAATCTTCTGCAAGGTAATGAAAAAGATAAATTAATTGTTCAAATCTTTTTAAAGAACCAGAAACATGCCTGCTTGAAAGTGATATTACAGAATGCGAGAATCAAGATCAATCGAACGAACTTTTTTGGAAAATGATCAAAAAATTATCATGGATGTCCTTTCAGTCTAACACAAAACACGTTTGTGTTATCAAATTGACTATAAAACATACCAAATTGTATTGAAGATGTGCAACCGCCCAAAAACAAGACTGTTTTTCAAACTTAAACTTTATGATGCCCTGACTTGCTTATGACGTTTACCATTGCGGAAGCCGACTATTTCGGGCTCTGCTATCACAAAGAAAATATAAATGGTTTTGTTGAGTGGAGCTGAATCATGAAGTTTGGTAGCAATGACTTGCATCCACCCATCAATCCCATGCATTGAGTTGTTCAATAAAAGAGACCTGTTTTAAAAGGAAAAAAATATATGATTTTATTCTTATATCAAATATAAAACTAAGACATATAAATGAAAATTAATAATAAAAACAGACGTGCAGATATTATATAAACACGATTTGTTACACATTATTTGATTTATCATTTATGAACTCCGTAATTAAATAACATACATGTGAACGTTTTGTCACGAAAAGTAATAGTTAAGCCACACAGTTTGTGTCTTCTTAATTTATTGGTTGAGCCTGTCTATTAATTCCGATGGAGAAGTACAAAAAAAACCCAAACCCAACACAAACAAACAAAAGAAACAAAGCAACGAGGTCACATTCCTCGATATCATGACGCCTCTAATCTCATCCGTCATTATGATGCCAAGAAGAGTTCTTTCCATGCTTCTTTGACTTTTGCTATTTTTCTTTTCTAACGTTTATCGTTGTTTCCTATTCTGTAAGTAAACTGCATGTGTGATAATCAATACCTTTTTGTGAAATTGGACGGTACAGAATTGAAGCCTCTTCCCTCTAGGTTGTTTTTTTTTTTTTTACCGGTTAGGTTTTTGCAGTTTTGTTTTTGTTATTGTTTTTTATTGTTTGGTTGTTTTGGGGTGTTTTTTTCACTTTGCTTTATTTTGTGTATTACGTTGTTTTCTTGTGATTTATATAGGAGTTGGGATTTTTGTTGTTGTTGTTATATGTTGTTGGTTTGGTGTTGTTTTTTTTTTGTTTGGTTTGTTGTTGCTTTGAGGTTGTGTTTTTGTTTTTTGTTGTTTTGTTGTTGTTGTTGTTGTTGCTGTTGTTGTTTTTGCTTGTCTCGTTTGCGTGTATTTGAAGGGATTTTTCTTATTGTTTGATTTGTTTTACTTATTTACTTCTTGTTTTCATGTTGTTGCTGTTCTTGTGTGTGAGGTGGAGTTCTTTGTTTGCTTGTTGTTTCTGTTTTATTTTGTTTTGTTTTCTTTTGTTGTGTTTCGTTTTGTTTTCTTTGCTTCTGGTTATCAATCATAAAATTTAAGTCTACATCAAATATCATCCAACGAAAATTCAACTTAAAGATAAATATTGTGGAAACGTAACGAAAGGCATTCTAAATTCTTGTTTCTGGTAGTCCTTAACACATTGCATGACTACATAAATATTCATTCAGCAGTAAATAGACCGATGTACAGCTCATACATCCGGCATTTAGATTCCAAATGAGAAAATTAATGTAATGCAAATTTGACCAAGACAAACTAATGTGCACCAGAGATGAAAGAGTGTCGTCTGGATGCTTGCATAGCTAAAATATTGTGCAAAGCCAATTTTTCCTGATTTTTTTTTCCTTTCTTTTTCCTTTTTTTTTGGGGGGGGGGGGAGATGGGACGGGAAATTGCTTATATGTTTGTTTCATGGTTTGGTTTGGGTTGGGTTCTTGTCTGCTTTTTTTTTCGGGTTTTTTGTCATCGTTTTCTGTTTCTTTGTTTGTTTATTAGATTTGTTTTCGTTGTTTGATTTTTGTTAAGGGCGGGTGGGGATTTCGTTTGTCTGTTTGTTTGGGTTTAAATTTTTTGTTGTCGTTTTTTGTTTTGTTTTGTTTTGTTTTTGTTTTTTTTGTTTTTTTCTTTTCTTTTTTTTTTTGTTTTGTTGTTGTTGTTGTTGTTTAGTTGTGTTCTTGTTGTTGGACGTTTATTTTGTTGTGTTTTTTTTTGTGGGTTGTTTCTTTTTTGCGGGGAGATGGGAGCTTGCTTTTCTTTGTTTGCTTTTTTGTCGTTATTGTTCTTTTATTGAGGTTGTGTAGTAACAGCATCATTACATCGAATTCGGATAGGGAACACATGATGTGATTTTGTAAGTAGATATCGACTTTGGCCTTGATTTCTTGTCGTTAGTTTCTTCTTTCAAGTTCTTCCTATGTACTTTTTAACCTTTATTCAAGCAACTCGTATATCAGCGATATCGTGTTTCAACCTCTTAGCATTAATGCGTCCCAATAGTGAGAAATGCTAAACAGACATTGACATGAGAACAATAGCAAGCCAAACCAAGGTTTCGTTTCAATGAGTGAAATCGATAACCTGTCAACGATTTGTTTCATTCTTCGAAACGAGGCCAAAGTCTGCCATGGGAGGCTTATTCTTTTGTGCTTTGACCTTGTCTTTAGTTCTTTTCTTATCTTTTCGTCTGGGATTTTGTTTGGGATGGGATGGGAGTGGGGGTCCATCTATGACGGCTATTTTGTTTAGTTTCTCTCAAGATTTAGCTGTCTGTTGCTTAGTCTGTGCGGTGTATTTGTGTGTTTGTTTTGGGATGTTTTATGTTGTTTTTGTTTCGCTTTTGTTTGTTTGTTTTTTAGTTGCTTTGCATCTGACTTTACGTGGCTAACAGCTACAGATGGAGAAGAGAGAGCCTAAAGTTTAGCCAATTTTTTTTATAAAAAAGAAGATCCGAAGCTTCATCGCAACCACCATCTTGTATCTCGCTTTGGTTTTCCAATTCTTGAAATGGAGAAAACAATCAATGAAATAGATTGACAATCTGCCTCCAGGTGTCAAGCCTGAATTTTCTCCTTATTTTTCGTTAGCCCTTGTATGGCTTATCCATAATTTGGACCACCGAGGCAGTATGCCATCTACAGGCTATGCACACTGATTTTTGGAAACAGTTTTACGCCCCCTAATATTCCTGGTGCAACCAAACCGCAGCCTTCGAAAGCTGTGTAAGAAAGAACAGAAAGTAGAAGGAGTGGTAGCAAGTAATTATTTATTCAAATTCTGTTACACTGCAGCGGCTTTTCAGCCTCATCCACCACGATTTGTAAATGCCAATATTATGTCATCCAAGTGTGGCTTATCAACTACCTGAAGGAAAGACAGGTGCATTTCCACAACGATACATTATGTAAGTCCTCGGAGTCGACTAAGGAAGTACGCTATTGTTTTGCTTTTATCTTCCACCTTGTCTTAAATTTCAGCTCTCATCGTTGCTCTCCCATTTACCCGAATCAAAATTCCAGTAAACACCGGATCCTAGTCGAATACACTAACCATTTATCGATAAAACACCAGATCCTAGTCGAATATCCTAACCATTTATCGATAAAACACCAGATCCTAGTCGAATACCCAAACCATTTATCGATAAAACACCGGATCCTAGTCGAATACCCTAACCATTTATCGATAAAACACCAGATCCTAGTCGAATACCCTAACCATTTGTCGATAAAACACTGGAACCTAGTCCAGTATCTAAACCATTTGTCGATAACACATTGGATCGGAGTCCTGGACCCTAATCTCCAGTTTATAAAACACTGGATCCTAATCCAATACCCTAACCATTTGTCGATAACACATTGGATCGGAGTCCTGGACCCTAATCTCTAGTTTACAAAACACTTGATCCTAATCCAATACCCTAACCCTTTGTCGATAACACATTGGATCGGAGTCCTGGACCCTAATCTCTAGTTTATAAAACACTGGATCCTAATCCAATACCCTAACCCTTTGTCGATAACACATTAGATCGGAGTCCTGGACCCTAATCTCTAGTTTATAAAACACTGGATCCTAGTCCAATACCCTAACCATTTGTCGATAACACATTGGATCGGAGTCCTGGACCCTAATTTCTAGTTTATAAAACACTGGAACCTAGTCCAATACCCTAACCATTTGTCGATAACACATTGGATCGGAGTCCTGGACCCTAATCTCTAGTTTATAAAACACCGATGCTAGTCCAGTACCCTAACCATTTGTCGATAAAACACTGGAACCTAGTCCAATACCCTAACCATTTGTCGATAAAACATTGGATGGGAGTCCGGGACCCCTATCTCTAGTTTATGAAACACCGGATCCTAGTCCAATACCCTAACCATTTGTCGATAAAACACTGGAACCTAGTCCAATACCCTAACCATTTGTGGATAAAACATTGGATTGGAGTCCTGAACCCTAATCTCTAATTTATAAAACACTGGATCCTAGTCCATACCCTAACCATTTGTCGATAAAACATTGGATCGGAGTCCTGGACCCTAATCTCTAGTTTATAAAACACGGGATCCTAATCCAATACCCTAACCACTTGTCGATAAAACATTGGATCGGAGTCCTAGACCCTAATCTCTAGTTTATAAAACACGGGATCCTAATCCAATACCCTAACCATTTGTCGATAAAACACAGAATCTGAGTCCAGGGCCCGATCTAGTACATAGATACTCTAAAAATCTGAATACCAATCCAGTGATCTCACCACCCGTCGATAAAAGGGAATATAAAAAGTATTGTCCGTGCATCTCAAACGGAGCATTGTAATGCAACACGTCAATATGCAATCAAAATTGACTGGTTTACGTTCACTATAATTCAACTTGTTATCAGTGTATGAAGGAATATTGGGTTGGAGTAGGCTTCCTCGGGGGCAATTGATTACAAAGCCGACTGCATTACAAATACAAGCAGTAAAAGATCACAAATCATTCTTTTACATGATTTTATTATGACCCAGATTCTAGAATGGAAAGACATAAAAAGGCAAAACTAGACAAAACATGTGACGGTTCGGACATATGTCCTTCATCAGACAAAGAAACACAGGAACAATATGCAAATAGAATAACATTGTTATTCTATTTGCATATTGTTTCCGTGTTCATTGTCTCATGAAGGACATAATAATATGTCCGAAACGTCAAATGTTTTGTCGGGTTTTGCACTATAATTGAGTAATCCATACTTTTTATGTATTTCCATTCTATAATCTAGATCTATATTCATACTCAATACATTGCAAATTTGTAATAGCTTTTTTCATGATATGACACTGTGTATTTATTGAAACCATTTATTGCTTATTGTAACGTTGCAATATGCCTCGGGGAAGGGATCTATTGAAAACGGAATCATAAATTATAGTAATGGCTCAATTAATTTTTGCCACTTCAAAGTAATTATCTTATCAAATATCAGGCCTGGTAGGAGTATATTCTTTAAATGCCTCGTAAGTTAAACATCAAAAAGGTTGTGGGGAAAATGGGACTTAAATCATGATGGCATCTAAACGCTACCATTTCTCCATCAATTACTTTTTTGAAGCTGTTTGATTCAATGTGCATTCTTAGTTTCAAAGTTAAGTTCGTTCCAAATTTTGACAACTCGATGAATAAAGAAAATGTGACTAATTTTTGTCATACATCTAGTGATATATACTTGTACCCATCGTCCTTTGCGTAAGTACTATTTGAGTATGTACAGAAAGCAGAAGGATCTATGTCATCCACATTATTTACTTTTCTGTACAACTGGATAATATCTCGTCGTATCCGTGTATACTTAAGATCTAGTAAATCTAGGGACTTTAATCTTTCTTCATATGTCAAAGCCTGGTTTTTATAGATCTTTTTCGTAACAAGTCGCTGGACATTTTCAGAGCGGGCTCCATATTCAGTTGACCGAATAATTGATTTATGCGATAAAGGAAATACAACTTTGTCCAAGAAAACAAATGTCAGGAAGTTCACGCCCATTAATCTATTCGCCCTACTTCTGCAATCATCAATGTATTTTATCAAAATGCAAATGTTGATTTTTAAAAAAATAACTCCAACATCCCTTTCTGAAACAGTTTCAACCCTAACTTTTGATCCATGGGAATCCATGTACTAGGTATGGCTCTAGTTGTTTTTAACCTATGTGTAGGATTTTACATCATTTGGAAACATTAAAGTCAAACTGCCACATTCTGGACCATTGAAAAAGAGACAATAACATCTCTCTGTTTGTCATCCAGCGATTTAAGCTCTCCAAATATGTTACTCTCTGCCTGCCCCTGCTTCTTGTCTCAATTTTTCCAGTCAGGGCTAGATGTTCAAGTTCCTTGTGTCGATTTATATGACCTCAAAACTTCAGTTGTCTTTGTCTAATTGTTTTTAGCAATGATCTTTCTACTCCTGCTTCTTCCAGTACTGCATTGTTTGTTTTCTTTTCTTTCCTTGAGATTCTTAGCATCCTCCTCAGGAACCACACCTCTGCTGCTACCAGCCTTTTCCTACAGTCTTTTGAAATATTCCAGCGTAACAGTACTGACCAGACATTAAGTTTTTAATACCCTTTCTTTGGTCTCCATTGAGATATTCCTATATCGCAAATACAATTCTTCTCTTTATTTCTGTGTCACATTTACCCAAAATTAAAGAAAATGAAAAAATTATGGCAAGGAACAACCAAAACCACAAGGGTCAAACTTCTACGGTCCTGCATTTTCCCTAATTGCCACATATGGATCAGAATCCTGGACTATGAATAAAGATGCAGAGAGGATAATATTCAGTTTTGAAATGAAATGCTACAGGAACATCTTGAGAATACTATGGGTTCGACAAGAATAGATGTATCCATTTAGAAACAACTTGGAATAAAAAGAGAAAGGCTAGTAAAGACTGTGAAAAGGAGAATACCAGTTTATTTTGGTCACATCAAACGGCATCAAAGTCTTGAACAAACCATCTTCGAGGGAAGAATGCCAAATAATAGATGCAGAGGAAGACCAAGAAGACGTTGGAGCGATGACATCGAGAGAGACATGGAAACAGATTTGAAGACAGCTGGGAGAATTGCGATGGAAAAAGATCCATACAGAGGGGCCATCATGAAGACGACATTCCTGAAGGAACAATGCCACTTAGAGAGAGATGCATTTACGATCTGATGAGGTATAAATATACATGGTAAGGGTTACTTATTATCTTATAAGAAAGAATCTACCTTACCTTGATTTTCCTCGTATTGAAAAGAAGTGGCTGCTCCTCTGAAATACGTTGCAAATACAGCCTTTCCTGGATCTTGGTGTGTTTTTTCAATGATTCCTCTGTCAAAGAGTGTATGTTGTCAGCCGACTCCTGGGTGGGAACCATGTCGTCTCCAAAAGTTGGGGGGCTCAACATGTCCTCCCCATGACCTTGTTCTGAGACATGTACCTGGAAAACATAAATATGGTGAGGTATGTAATGTATGCCATTCAATTTTGGGGGAAGGAAACCAATGAAGCTTGGTGGCAGCAAATGACATAAGTGGAACAGATGTGGTTAGAGTAGGAAAAGGGGGAGGAGACGTTGGCAGGAGGAGGAGCAGCAGCAGGAGGAGAAGGAAAAGAAGAGGAGGAAGAAGAAGAAGAAGCAGAAGAAGAAGGAGGAGGTAAAGGAGGAGGAGGAGGAGGAGGAGGAGGAGGAGGAGGAGAAGGAGGAAGAAGAAGAAGAAGAAGAAGAAGAA
>JAOWAY010215921.1:0-10021 GCA_028565895.1 Goniobranchus geometricus | reverse complement strand
TCTCTCATCATTCCATAATCGTATTGTGGAGGGCACGAATGAGTGAAGATGTGCATTCACCCGTGACTGCGGAACGAGGAATTTCGTTTGCTTTCTTGGGTTTATTCTGAACCTATCGAGGGGTATCTTTACTTCATATTTTAAGCCTTTTAATAGCAAGCCGGTCTTGTTTCTTTTCATTCTGTCTTGCAGTGTGTCCAAACTTGATTCAAAATTGAAGTGTTCTCTTTCTCGTGTTTCGCTTTTTGTACTGCTATTCTGATTTTTGATTTTGCCTTTAATGAATTTTAAAGCCCTCTATTGTATTGATTCTACATGTATTTCATGGATTTCTTTCAAGCAATAAGGATCCCATATTGCACTGCTATATTCCAACATGGGTCTGACAAAACTTTTGTAGCATATCAATTTGACCTCCTTGTTTGCTGCATAAAATTTCTTCGGATGAACCCAAGTGTAGAATTTGCTTAGTTACAGATATCATTGATGTGATGTTTCCATGTCAATTTGTTGTTAATTGTTATGCCGATTATTTTGCCTTAGTAACCTCATCCAGTATCCAGGATCCAACATTCTATAAGTAGACTGAATGGTCTTCTTTTTGTTTGTAATCTTCAAGACCTGGCACTTTTGGGGGTGGAATTCCATACTATTTTCATCTTCCCATTTTTGTAACTCATCCAGATCACGTTGGAGAGTTTGTGAATCCTTGTCATTTTGAATTATTCGACATAGCAGGCTGTCGTCAGCGAAAAGTCGAAGAGAAGTGCCTGGCCATATTCTTTCCGCCATGTCATATGTGAACCAGGAACAACAGCGGGCCCAGGACGGTTCCCTGTGGTACACCTAACAACACTGGGGCTGTATCTGATCGTATTCCATCAATTATGACGGTTTGGCTCCTGTTTGACAAAAAGTCTTAAATCCACTTGAGAATTTCTTTCTGAATTCCATAATTACTTAGCTTCTGGAAGATGACTGACTTTATCGAATGCTTTACTGAAATCCAACAGGATTGCGTCAGTTTGGAGATTGTTGTTAATGTTCTCCGCAAGGTCATCACGAGTCGTTATCAGCTGTGTTTCACATGATCTTTTTCTTCTAAAGCCATGTTGTACATCTGTCAGTATTCATGTTTTTCCAGATGGTCCATCACGTTTGAGAAAATAATGTTTACTAGCAATTTACATGGGATAGAGGTGATTGAGACAGGCATGTCATTTTCTGCATTCATTTTGTCGCCTCTTTTATAGATTTGCGTTGTGTTCGCTTTCTTCCAGTTTTCAGGTACTTTTCCTCGGTTAAAGGGAACTTTGGAAGATCTGTGTGAGGGCCAGGGCTATTTGGTTGGCACACATTTTAAGCAGTTTGGGTGGTATATTGTCGGGACCTGTTGCTTTACCTTCCTTTAGCCTTTTTAGCAGAATATTGACGCCATCAGTTGTGATTTTATGTCCTTCATTCGAGGCGTGCCTGTTTGAATCCGCTCATCCCTGTTAACAGTGACTTGGTGTTTGGTTATGTCTGACGAGAAGGCAGATGAGAACTAGTGATTGAGAATGTCAGCTTTGGTTTTAGGATCATACTGAAACGTGCCGTTTTAGGGAATCAGTTCCTATGTCATCTCTTTTCATATTTTTGATGTAGGACCAAAGCTTTTTATTATTATTTGAGGTGTTATTCACTGTTTTTTACATAATCACTATGAGCTTTGCTGTATTCTCTTTGTGCCTTTGCCTTGATTTCTTTGAATCCTCTCTTTGCTTTGTCACTGCCTGTAGTCTTTGCTTTCAAATAAAATCTCTTCTTCTTTCTCATGAGTTTTTTGGTCTTGCTGTTAATCCATGGTTGGTGTATTTTTGATGTTGTATATTTTTTAGGCACGTTTTTATCTATGATTGATTTCATATTCGCTTCAAAATCATCCCACTGAATACTAATCTCAGTGTTATGAGGATGCCTGTCTAAGAAATCTTTAGTAAATTGCCTGGTTTCTTCTTTCATCTTTTCAATGTTTGCTTGCTTTCATAAATGCATGGTTCTCTTTATGGGCCTTTTCTTTTTTGGTTTAATCCTGTTTTCAACTTGTGCTATGTCATGATCTCCAAGTCTTGGTAAGATGGTGACTTTTTCTATAAGTGAAGGATGGTTAGTGAGAAACAAATCTAGTATGGACTTTTCTCACATGTTTTCTCTTACAACCTGCTGAAGGCTGTTATCTGAAAATGTTTCTAAGTATAGATTATTTAGTTCTTTTGGATATCTATTATCATCTTGGATTGATTTGTCTTCCCAATTGATATCTGGAAGATTGAAGTCGTCGCCTATCCAGATAGTCAATTTTCTGTTTTCTTTTGAGACTAAGTTTATTAGATCACAAATCTCTTTTGAGGTCTCGATATTGTTGTTTGGTTGTCTGTAAGCTGCACCAATTAAGAGTGGAGGTTTCTTGTTCAGTTTGATCTTACAAAATAGAATAGGTGTATCGTCATTTTTGTTGGGCAGCATTTCACTAGAGTGTGTTTTTCTTATTCCCTATGATCATTCCGCCTTCTCCTCTTTTATATTGATTTTTTCTGTCTTTCTGATATATTTTAAAATTGTCAGAGATTCCTAGTTCATTATTTCTTATTTGATTCTTTATCCAAATCTCAGATCCAATGATGACGTCGCTTTCAGTTATCTGTACAAGGTTGCACATCTCTTCTTTTTTGCCCCACAGACTTTGAAAATTAATAATGAGCGTTCTTATGTTGTCAGTAGATTTAGAATTCTCTTTGTCAGTGTTGTTCAGAGGCCTGTAATCAGTTTTTAGTCTAGCTATAGTTTCCTTTATGCTCATTTATTCATGGCTTTCTGGACATGACATGGTTTTGTTATTGTTTATGCTGATAGTTTCCTTTTCTGTATCAACTGAGATAGTTTTCAAACAGGGCGGTGGTCTTAGTGAACTATGTTTGGCAGGAGAGCGGTTGTTTATCTGAACGGTGATGTGGCGTCTTCTACGTACATGGCCTCCACTTGGTTGAAGCCTCCGGGGATTGTCACAGTTAACATTTGTATGGAACATTATTGTTGTATAAAGGTATTGCATGGTGATTGAAATTCATCAATGACAGTTATATAAAATTCATCAATGACAGTTATATAAAAATGGTTTGGTAACATAATTGGGAAGTCTAAAAATTTCGTAAAATATAATGATTTTGTTAAAGTTATCCATTTATAATCGACACAAATAAGACCAAAGTGTTCCTTAGGGTCCAGAGAATAAAAAGATGTAAAACAAGATGATGAGAATGGCACAAATTCATAGAAAAAATTCGCATATCATAGAGAGATCACGGAGCACCACAAAACACGTCCTGCCGGTTAGGCGAACTACACACAACCCCTGTGAATGTACTAATTTCTCTCCACTAAGTCTGAAAAGGATTGTAATGGAGGTTTTCTTTTAATTTATGCAAGACACTTTTGTGGAAGAAAGATCCATATTTTGTATTCCCTATGATCTTTCTGTGTAAGGCACCTATGGCTATAATTTTTATTATATCATTATTATCATACAATAATGAGATTAATTTTGAAATATTGTGTCTCCGCCTGCACCTTGTTTCTAGAAATGTTCATATTTTAAGCAGATTTTCAGAAAATTTTACAATTTGCTACTGCCACCCTGGTGAGGGGTCTTGAACTGTAATATTGATTACCAATTATCCAGAGATTGTATAACATAATATTTTATGTTCAGTGAGAAAATGAAATCAACCTGCGAAGCAGTCATTTTTTTTTATTTTAAAAATCTTTTCAAAGGTAAGCATTGATGGAGTGATGCCAGGATATGAAAGATCCAATCCAGTTCTCACTGAATAATTTTTACTCGGTATTATCTCTTTCACAGAGCGCCATGATGCCATATTCGTTGTTGGAGCCTTAGATGAGACCATCATGCTACGAGGCATGCGATATCATCCCATTGACATTGAGATGACAGTTCAAAGGTCTCACCGCAAGATATGTGAATGGTGGGTAACGTCATTTAGCAGTCACCAAAGCTTTAAGATTTTTAGTGTCTATTGTCTATCACATTTGCTGGAGGAAGGTTAGGCAAGAAGAAGAAGAAGAAGAAGAAATCTAGAATGCAAAAGTGGAATCTAATGTCTACCGCACTTTGCTTTTGGTGACACTTTTAACCGATTAATGCCGTACAGTTATGAATCTTTGCATATGACTAAGATAAACTTTTTTAATAAGATAATGGTAAGAATAATTAAAATCATAATAATATAATGATGATAACTTTATAAAGGGCTTTCCCTATAATCAGCCCAAAGTGGTGAGCACTAAAATTTGAGAAAAAATCACAGACATCATGAAATGACGTAATAAGTTATACACAAAAATAAAGAAAGACGAACAAGTGATAGATAGATACACATACTGACCGATGAGAGAGAGAGAGAGAGAGAGAGAGCGAGAGAGAGAGAGAGAGAGAGAGAGAGAAGCAGGCAGACAGACAGACAGACCAGCAGGCAGACAGACAGGCGGACAGACAGATGGAGTCATAAATTAGACATATATGAGTTGGAAGGCAATAGACTGTGTACCATAAACACAATAAAAGGCATTAAGTTACATACTTAAAATACAGAATATGTGACTAAGAAGGTAAAATAGGTTTTAACTGAAGTCGTCATGCAATTATAACATAAAATATTGTAATCTGCCTGAGTAAATGATTAAATGAATAAAATATAGAATAGCTTGAAATATTCTGCTTACCAAGTTGATATCACAGTGAGAAATAAATGACTAAAACCACCAAATAAAATTTTGAAAAAATATATACCGGTATGTAACCTCACAAAGGGAAAAATTAACTCTTTTTCTTCTTCTTATCTAGCGCCGTGTTCACCTGGACCAATTTGTTGGTGGTAGTGGTAGAGCTGGATGGCAATGAAAACGAGGCTCTGGACTTAGTTCCCTTGGTAACTAATGTGGTTTTGGAGGAGCATTATCTTATCGTTGGTGTGGTGGTGGTAGTTGACCCAGGCGTCATCCCCATCAACTCCCGCGGGGAAAAGCAACGCATGCACCTGCGCGACGGATTCCTGGCCGATCAGCTGGACCCAATCTATGTAGCTTACAACATGTAATTGTGTCACGAGGTTGGTTGTGCTGTGCCGTTGAAAGCACAATGCCAAGGGACCAACTTTAGCTGCTGTGTAAAACTGTGTTATAATTACCTTTGAAAGGAGTGAATGTGTTTGAACATGTCAAAACCCTTAGTCTTTTTAGAAATGTGTATATGTATACTATGTCTATATAACAGCAAAAAACTCAGTCTTATCCTTCGGGGGGGAAAAGTATATATATATAAATGTATAAATAAACAAAAGTTGGGTTGGAGGAATATTTTGTCTTGCTGGTTGCTTTGCTGTTTGTTAATTTTTGTTTTTGTTTTGTAGAGATTTCTGGGTGTGTGTTTGGTGGTGGGAGATTCCTGCAGAAGTTAGAATCTGACAGATGAAGTCTAGTTCCTTTCCTAGCTGAAGAAAATCAATTGTCTGCTATTTGGGGAGGAGTATTTTAATTTCAAATTGCAATTGTTGTCTTCTTCATGTTACTTTGTATGGTTCATTGTTTTATTTTTAACCTTTAGTTTCCCTGACGTATTATTACTCCGACTTGAAATGCTGGCTGGTGACACCCACCACTGACTTTATATATCAAGACAGGGGCTGTGCGGAGGATTGTTAACTGACTGCGATGACTAAGTGTGCCTGGATGTATTGTAAACATACAAAACTGGACAGAGGGGTATATGGTTTTCATGGTTAGAATCTATGATTGTGTCATAGTGAAGATGTTATTTTCGTTTGACAATGGCATTCAGTCTCAAAACCATTTCATAAACAGATTGGTTTTGATATATATATATACACACACACACTTGAAACTTGATGTAGCAAGGATCATATCCTTATAACAGTGACTTCCTGTCGTGACTGGTACTCAGGAGAAATACAGTATTTTGGCTAAATGATGTGAAACATGACACCCATTGCAAAGGCCCCAAGGCTCCTTATCTCCTATCTTCCCTTTTTGGCTACTTTGACAAGTGTCCTTGCCATTTCAAATTTTTCTCCACCATAGATATACGAATTTAACACGTTTTTTTGGGGTTTTTTTTGTTTTCCTGGATAAATAATTTGAATAACTTAAAAGTATAATTAGATAAGAAGAATACGTTTTTTGTCATATGATATTTTAAGATTTGTGTGGTATTCTTAAGTCTGTGCATTCACGATGTCACTCACTTCAGAACCAAACTTGAGGACCTCCATTTCCAGGTACAAGTTCTAGTCTCTGTCACAGCTTGCTACAAGTGTTTCTCTGGTTAGAGTCCACAGATTTGTGAATCTTTTTTCTTATTTGAGTAATATCTTGGACTGGCTTATTAATCTCCTTAACCGCTTGCCTTATTTAGTGATTGTCTTGGTTCACCTTCAAAAGACATTCCCATCTGATAGTTATTCTAGACGGATAACGGCTCTCCTCCCAGCTTTTCCAAACCATTAGATGTCCCGTCTCATTTATGTTCATATGACTTCTCCTCAAGTCCCTCCTGTGTCATCTTCTAATAATGATAACTGGTCACAATCATGGTTCCACATGTATTTAGTGGATTTTTCTTGATGGCCCACCTTTTGGATGCCTAGTTTTGATCAACTGTGGTACATTTCCTTACTCATTATGCATTACCTCATAGAGATGACACTGGTGTCATAGCTAAATAATGAATGAATTCATGTGCGTGAAATGTATATGAAATAGGTCTGAAAAATTCCCTTTCTTTATGCACAAAACCCGATGTCAGTACAGTGAGAGGTTTTAAGTTGTTTTGGTTCTTTATCAAGGAATAGGAAAAAAAAACAAACCCCAACCATCCCATATATGTGAACTAATCATTGCTTACACTTCCTTACTGATTGAACAAGTACATATTTCTGTCAGACCAAGAGAAAAATAGAAAGAGCACCGAAAGGAAACATCTCTTTCAAGGCCAATTCCCTGTTATAAATTGATGCTTTCAAATGTTTCTCAAAGTGAAACTGGAAATGACATAAAGTCTAAGTCTTCTTCATCAGTTGTTTTTTCTTATTTTTTGGATGTCCTTAGATGTTGTTGGGATATTTAAAAAAAAACTTAAGCTAGAGAATTTTATATGTTAACCATATTGGTTCGAGGTATCAAAAACCTGTGAATTTGTGTAAGATGTTGTTAGTCCCTTATGATCATATTTGTGTGAACAATTTTTTCTACAGAAAAATTATGTGCATTTTCACTTCAGCTTATAAAAACGTTGTGGGTTGATTCTATTTTTAAATTTTGTTCTGTATTTAAAGAGTGTTATTTGGACTGTCTTGAATTTCTGTATTAGAAACAAGTTGTATTATTGCAATGCAAAGTTGCAACAGTAGATTACTAGATAAGGAAATAGGAAAGACAGGCATATGGCATGGGGGTTTGTTTTTTGTTTGTTTCTTTAATGTTCCTTTGCAAAGTTATGTTGGTTTTTTTTTTTTGTTGGTTTTTTTGTTTAGTGTGACTGTTTAATTCGTCTCCGTATACAACTCTCTATAATGCTGCTGGGTTTTGTTTTAAGATTGTTAGCATGTGCCAATTTCCACTTTCTGTCAAATCCTTAGTTTTATAAACAACTATAATTTTCTACAAATGTGTTTGTATATATTTGTGTGTGTCACCTTTGCATAAAGAAGTATATTACTTTTGATTTCTCCTCACTTAAAGTACTCTGGGAAAGATCAGGATAAAGGAAGATAAATTCATTTTATATCTTTTTTTTTTCTTTTTTGTTTTGTTGTCACTTTCTTTCCTTTACTTTTCCTTTCCTCTCTTTTTTGTGAGTGAATGAATTTCCTTCCAGGCTTTGGATGCTGAAATGAAACAGTATTACAGTGGTGTTTACTTACGTACCCCATCCATTTGTCTTTTAACTCCACTCATTTCCTCTCACATGATTTTCAACTTTTCTCTGTCCTATATACCTGTTACTGCCTTGTGTTATGAATAGAAATACGTAAGAAATTTATGGGTAACTGAACTAGAAAGTAAAAGAGGACAAACATATAACATTTGGGATGACAAGTGACCTTCATCAGACACAGAGAAACAAGGACAATTTGCAAGGTCCTTTTTTTAATCATTTAGTTTTATTTTTTATTTTATTTGCATATTGTCCCTTTTTCTCTGTGCTGGTTGAAGAACATTTGTTCGAAATGTTTCATGCTTTGTCCTGTTTTACATTTCATTTAGCTGATCTTAAATGTTTTACATACTTCCGTTCTAGAATCTAGATCTAGATTTATACTCAATAGTAGAATTTTCATATTGCTTTGTGTTATGATAATTCTAGTTCCTGTGATGGTGATTCAGGCAAACAAATCAAAAATAAGGATTTTAATATTATTATTAATATTATCATTATTATTATCATTATTATTTATTTACAGTAACCTTCTGCCAGTCATAATGAATGTAAGAGTGGTATTCCTTCACAAATGCTTATAACAATATTAAGAAAAACTTTGCCCTTTCCTTATTTGCAAGCTGAAATACCTCTTGATGACTTAAGTGGATGTCTAAGGGTTTTTCCTCTCAATATTTCACTCACTCATGGAATATCAACCCATGTGAAGCTGAAGTAGTGAATATATCCCTGCAAAGTCAGTAGCTTGAGGAGGTTGGCATGTTAAATATAATCCACGTCAGCTAACTAAGAAGAGAAGCTCAAGGGCAATAAATGTCCTGTATAATGTGGCATTAGGAGCCTGACCTGGAAAATTTTATTGTTCCCTAAATGGAAATTGACCTTTGAAGATGCATTTAGTACAATTTAAGTAATAGCCAATGGTTTGCAAATTATTATTCTAGATGCAGGAATTTTTATAGAGCAAGCAATGCTATCCCTACCCATGAAAACTCGGTTGTTACTTTGTCAGTCATGGATCGCAGCTGATTATGAACATTGGACCAATGTCAATGTCTATGGGTCAGGCATTTGTTGGGTTAAGGAGGATATCATTTACGTATGCATACTTGAATATCATTTGTAGAGAGAGAGAGAGAAACAACAAACAATTCAAGCAAAAGGTAAGTTATAAATATATTTTATATTGTAACCCAGTAAAGAAAACTATTCTGGAATTCGTTCAGCACATTATCTTAATTTGTTGCCTGCCAGTAATTGAGACATGTATTTGATTTATTACTTCTTAAACATTATTTTTATTTCTAGTGAAGTAAGAGAATATATTTTACCGCTACTGCCTGCTATAATTTTATTCTTCTGTTGTATAGATCTGCTTTTATGACTTGTCCATTGTATATTGATGTAAATAAAATTTCCAAAGTAAGACGCAAAGATGAAAGGTTGAAAATAGGCTTTGTGACGACTAAGGATTGAAGGCAATTTGTATGAGAAGTTTTTCTTCCTTTTTGTTCTCTTCTTCTATATCATGATTTTTTTTTATTTGTATGTGTAAAGTTCCATCTCTGTAATGGAAGTTGCAGGTTTCTGTAGAGAAGCCAATCTGCTTCTTGGGCACAGTGAGTTGATCCAGGTTCCGTGCAGAACCACTCCGTGTAGCGAGCTTACCTGTTGCAGATGATGTGCCATTTGGTCCCCAGCCCCCAGGGATACTTAAGTGGCTGCAGCCAGTCCTGAATCTGTGTCTGGCATCTTGGGTCAGATTTTGTAAAGTCTTTCTGAGATTCAAGGCACTGGCGCCTCATTCGTGATCACAACTCAACTCTAGTCGAGAGTCAAGCAAGGTTAAATATGGTCCGAAAAAGGTAGATGACCACATGGGATGGATTCCCACTGTCATGGTCAGGGGCATATCCACTACTTACTGCCGTTAGGGGCTGTTCACAAACCATGTGGACAGATTTTGCCCATTTTTCAGACCCTCCCTCCCCCCCCCCCCCTGTGGAC
>JAOWAY010215810.1:0-10022 GCA_028565895.1 Goniobranchus geometricus | reverse complement strand
TATATGTATGTTTGTTTATCATGTACCACCAAGACAATGTGCCGTTATGGACAATAAAGATGTATCTTATCTTATCTATCTTATCTTAAGATGTTATTTATACGGTAATTATTTAGATCTAGAGCAGTATTGTAAGTGTAAGCTGTTATATGGTAATTATTGGGATCTAGAGTAGTATTGTAAGATATTATATGGTAATTATTCAGATCTAGAGTTGTATTGTAAGATGTTATATGGTAATTATTCAGATCAAGAGTAGTATTGTAAGATGTTATATGATAATTATTTAGATCTCGAGAAGTGTTGTAAGATGTTATAAGGTAATCATTTAGACCTAGAGTAGTATTGTAAGATGTCATATGGAAATTATTTGGACCTCAAGTAGTATTGTAAGATGTTATATGGTAATTACGTAGATCTAAAGTAGTATTGTAAGATATTATATGGTAATTATTTAGATATAGAGTAGTATTGTAGGCTGTTATATGGTAATTATTTAGATATAGAGTAGTATTGTAAGATATTACATGGTAATTATTTAGATCTATAGCAGTATTGTAAGATTTTATATGGTAATTATTTAGATCTAGAGTAGTATTGTAAGATGTTATATGGTAATTATTTAGATTTAGAGTGATTTTGTGATGGTATGCCTCTATCTACCAACTAAATCTAAATCAAGATTCAACACCTAGAGTTGGCGAGTCCGATCTAAATCTAAACCTAGAGCCCATAATATCTATATATCTATATTCCAAAGAATTTTTTCACCATTTTTCAGCTAGTCCATATAATAATAGCATTTAATATTTTCCCTTTCACTTTCAGAGGGTAATGACAGATCCATTTCATTGGTTTAGAGTGCATATAAATAATTTAACAAACAAATGTGCACAAATTCAAAATTAAAATAAGACATAAACATATATAGCATGATACATAATTCAAACAGGCAAGTCAGTTAAATTAACATTTTACATCTTTTGTGGTTTCATCTGGTAGGAAAGAAGGTGTTGTTTAATATTTCTGGGTTAAATTTTTGGTTTATGCTAACTTTACTACTCTGTGGCATTCCTGTTGGGGAGCTCTTCATAAAGCCAACCTTTTTTTTTATCTTCTTTCATATATGTTTAGCAAAACATAAAAATCATAAGATAGGATAATAATAAGATAATATTTACTGCATGTCCTCCCTTCAAAGGAGATTACATTTGCCTAATGATATTTTGTAAATTAAACAAAGTTCAGACTATAATATTACATGAAAAAGCAGTGGACATATATTATTATCTAAGATCCCAGGCATATCCCACGAAGACCTCACAATCATTCGCAGGCAATAATATTATAAGCACACATAACGCAAATCCATTCCAGAACAATGTACACCCTCAACATGTAACACACTGAATTAAGACGGAACAAAATAGTAGGAACCTTAAGCATGTGTGAGGCATGTCAATATTTCAACATATGATCTTCAATAAATAATCATTTCCATTATATAAAATGGGTCATTGGTTTGATTACTTGTAACAGAATCTTACGCTGGGGGTAAGAGGGACTTATAATATTTCTGTTTTTGTGTGGAGGAGACGGCCACTTCAAGGGTTAATTTTCAATTTGATTGAGAGTCTTTTTACAAAGCATATCAAATAAATTGTAAAAACGTTCAAGCTGTTTATCCTTCAACATTCTCTCTGCAGCTCTCAAGGATATATATGTTTATTTTGTGTTTCTCGATCGTTAGTAAATATTACTAAAAATAGAGAACCTTTCAATCAGAAATGAATAAAATTGAAAAGAGATGGAACAAAACACTTACACTGATTTTTGATGAAGGGTATTCTGTACAGGAAAGAGCAAATACTGCAAGATCTCCTGAATGATTTCCTTCTTCACTCCATGGACTGCACATCGCAAACTATGTGACGCAGGGGAGGAAAATTCCTGCATCAGAGCAATGCAAATGGGTTTCATCAAATTCAATGCTTCCCCTCTCCTCTTGTCAATATCTTCACTTGCCATGATTGCTGGATTAAAAAGAAAAGCTTGAGTATGGAAATTTCCTTTGATCAAATTTTACGAGAAAGCAGAAGGAGTGGTGCTTTATAAGGATGGCAGATCTGCCATTTTTACAAAGAAGGTGTATAACTTGCAGTCGGTCGCACAAATAGATTTTACCCAATCACCGCAAAACCATTTTAATCCAGATTTGCAAGATGGAAGATCAAAAGTGAGAGGAGACCATGTGAACATAGTCTCACAGTCTTCTGTCCCTGCGATTTTTCTTATGCAAAATTTACTGTTAGTGGTGTTAGCTGCAAAAACCTGCAAATTTTTGTTGGGGGGGCAAAAAGTCGCAATTTTCCCCATTTTTGAACGATTTTTTAACTTAAAAACAAATTTTTAATAGCTCACTAAGTATAGCAGTATAACAAAAGGCAAACAATTTGATTTAGGAGGCGGGCATTTTAAAGAGGAGAAGGTGTCACATGTTTGCCACGTATCCAGCTCTGTACTGTCCTGTTTTTTTTATTTTTTAAATCTGGAAAGCTCTTCCGCTCTTCCCTTTCTCTTTCTCATGCCTTTTTTTCAGAGACAAGACAGACATACTCATTGATATTCTCCTCATTTCTGATATATCTAGCTAAATCTAGATCTGCTATGGAACAATTCATCGCAATTCAAAATAAAGCCAGCAGAAATGTAACTGCCCAGCAGTGACAATCTAAATTGGGAGGGTGGACTCATGTTAGTGGAGATAAATTGTTTGGCAGAATTTACAATCTGATATTAGACCACAGCAGCAAATCATCGGTGGAGAGCCACTCAAAGGATAGAAACACAAAAAATCTATCGGCAGACAGGCAGAGGAAGGATCTGATGGCCTTTCCTTGAAAAGACGAAAAACATTCGATTTTCAACCACATCCACAGTCTCAGACCTTTTTTGCCTAATGGACCATAACAACAACAGAAGTTGTCTCTGCAAGACAAATTCTACATGCCTTTTATTCAGCTAACAAAAGGTTAGAAAAATATACATCCACGTCACTAGATGATCAGCTGGTATACATTTTCTAAAACAAATCCAGTATTTTAACCCATCTAAGCAGTTGAGAGTCTTCTAACTTTCTCGTAACAGTTGGCCAAACGGTTAAGGCGTTGGTCTTGGGATCGTCAGGTTCCGGGTTTGATTCCCACCAGCAACGATTTGTGTTTTTTTCCTTAAGCAAGAAAATTTACCCTTATTGCTTCACTCGACTCAGGTGTTAAATATGAGTACCTAGCAATAGGTTGGTATTGTTGTGCTGAATGTACTCCACTTGACTGTGTACTCCCCAGGGAGTAGGCCTGCTAGGGGATAGAGTATTGTAAAGCGCTTTGAGATTGTGCCTCTGACTTTTCAGCTCTTCATTTGATGAATAATGCTATGGGTACAGAAATCAAGAGATATAATGAGAATCTCTTGGTCCAAAGGCTGTAAAGGTGCTAGGGGTATCCCATTCCACCTTTCAGTGTTTTGAAACGGCATATAGTCGATATTCCTGAGCTTGCTAAATGATGTGCTTTTATTTAAAGTACATTAATGCCTGTTTGAACTCGGATGACGCGGAAAGCTTTTCCATTTAAAATCTTGTGATCTCTGAGAGAAGAAGCCATAATGAAGAAAACCTGAGGGAACCGGTTTTCTTATATTATAATAACTTTATTTCTTATGAATCTTTGATGTAATTTTTTCATTTCTTATCTCAATATTATTCTTCACTTTCTTTTTTCTCACATTCCATCTATATATGGAATATATATATATATACATATATACATGCATTTAAAGTAAAAAAAATTCACTGCCCAGCGCTGGGTTCGGTCTCGGGCCACCTTGCATGGCCATCAGCCGCTCTACCAACTGAGTGGGCGTGTGTGTTGTGTGTGCCAATGGTTATCTGCGTGGCAGCAAAAGGGAAAGAGAGGATGAAGGACGGGTCCATTTGGTTGGAAAATAATAGACAATCGCTCACAGGCTTGAAGCGCAATGGTAAATTGAGGCATCTGTCAAGGAGGGTGAGAGGCGAAGAGAGCAGGCACAATGTCGTCTGTTTTTATATATTGGCGAGTTTCTGCCAATTGGCGGAAGATTTACAGGTCTGTTGGTAGGAACTAGACACATCGAGTTCCTCTTCCTTTTCTACTGCCTTTTAGGTTGTTGCCTTCATTCTGTAAGCATCAGACAAAACAGCTTTCTTTTCTAGCTTTTCACATTTCTTTTTCTTCTGGTTTTCGACCAGTGCAAACTCCAGTAAATCAGTCCCCCCTAGGGATCAGTTGAAGAAAAAGATTCATTTTAGGATACTAATGTAAAATTCTGTTCTTAAAGAAAAAGAGATTATCCTGTCAGTTACATATTTCATGCAAGAGCATTTAGAAACTACCTATCCTTAGAAATAGGAAGAAAGAAAGACAAACCATTGTAGGGCATTGGAATGAATAATCCAGAGAACAGAGCAAACTGGAATATTTCAATAATACTAAAGAGTGGAATATTTTATATCAAACAGAAAAGATCTCATTTTATAGGAAACGATTGTTTTGTTTGTTGTTTTTCTTTTGTATCAAGTGGAATGGCTGGTCTGACATATTCAAAACAAACCAGCGTTAAGATCCTGCAATGTGTCAAGTTCCAATGAAAACATGACAAATGATTTGCTACTATGAAGAGACAAAATGTGCCAACAAGATTTGAGAAGTCAACTTTGGAGAAAGACAAGAAAATGACACACCATTCTATCCTCCAAACCTCCACTCAGCTTCCCAACCCTTCATACCATGGAAAAGTACAAAATATTGTTTTTACCATAAATACATCATTAGGACAAATCTTATAAAGGATTTAAAAGTACACAGATTGAGAATTTACCTGTTTGCTTTGCACAATGGGCCAATTTCAAATATCAAAGACAACTTTTCTGACTATTAATCCAAACATTGACTTTCATATCCTTCCCCCCACCCCCTTACAAACACAGGAGAAGAGGCAATTTTTTCTTATTAAGTCAGACATTTACTTTGTAATATTCCCCTGCCCTCAAACACACAAACACCTAGCTACACACCATGATTAAAAGAAATTTCAAATCATTAAAATCCAATCACTAGACATCACACACAAATACACATTTTAAAGGCAAGGATCAGTGGGCCCTGAAAAAATGTCACATCAGCTACCCAAGTATTGTAAGAAATCTGCTGACCTACAATAGTCAAGCAGCTAATGAGAACTTCAAGACCTGCCAATCTACTGGCAATCTACAAACTTGGTCTTTCACATAAACAACAATATTCTACACACTAACAAAATCAATTACAATCACTAGGTTATAAATATATCTAAGGACACCGTTCCCTCCTACAACCACGATACAGGTAATTTTTCTATTCACTCATCCAAACACTCTTTGAAAGGACCCCCCCCCCCCCCACACACACACACACACAAGAGCAAAGACAAATGTATCCCCAAATTTACCTGGTAATACCCTGCACCATCTCCACCCCGCCTCCCCAAACAAAAACACATGCCATAAAGGACTAGCTGATTACTAACAAATCAAGTCATTCAATTTCATAATAAATCTTGAGAACACAAACTGTATTTATCGGTCTTTCCATCTGGTGTCAATCAAATTTTAGATCAAAAAGCCAGGGGATAATGACATCTACAACGTATAACTAATCCTAAAAGAGAATTTTTAAAAAGTATAGTAAGAGATCTGCTGACCTACACTAGTCAAGAAGCTGATGAGAGAGTCTTTAAGATCAAAGCTACTGTCAATAAATTAACTTGGGTTTCACACAGACAACAACAACATTGTAAACACAACAAAATAAATTACTGTCATGACATTTTAAATATATCAAAGAATAACCAGGTGTCAGAAAACTGGATATCTTCCACTCCTCCCATCAGGATGCAGCTAAATTTTCTAATCATCAATCCAAACATTTTCCTTCCAAGAACACCACCCCCACACACACACTTACACGCAAACAAACGCACAAGGGTAAAGACTATCTAATGAATCCACACATTTACATCATCATAACTACACCAGCCACATCTTCACAAACACACAAGCGTGACAAAGAGTAGTTATGTGATTATTAATCCCGTCATTTAAGTGCATGGTAAATCTTATCAACACAATGTACTGAAGGGTCGATATCCGTGGTGCTAACCCCATTTTACATTTTCAAAAATCCAAAGGAAATGACATATTCAACTAGAACTAATCTTAAATGAGAACACAAGAGACACATTGACTGTTTTATTGAATCTGACAACACAAAGGCCAACTAGAAATATGCAGCAGATCGGCAAGACCCACAGGAAATAGCAAATCAGCTACCCAAGTATTGTAAGAGATCTGCTGACCTACAATAGTCAAGCAGCTGATGAGAGAGCCTTCAGGGCCTACTAATCTACTCTGTCAATGCATTGGCTTGGTCTTTAACATGGACAACAACAAAATTCTAAACACTGACAAAATAAATTACTGGCATAGGTTTTAAATATATCTAATTTTTACCAGGGTTCTGAAGGAACTTTTACATACTTTTCCAATTTCAACCCGGACATTTACTTTCTTATAGCCCCCACCCCTAACTAAAAAGTCCTCCACATAAAAAACGCACACACCAGGGCAAAGACACATTTTCCAGGTCCTATGTATACATACATTTACTTTACTGCTTCACTCCCAAGACATTTTAAAACATTCTACTACTTATGGATACAACACGCTTCTTGGGGTCTCCCATCCTTGGCTAAAAATATTCCATTTCAAAAGTCCACAGAAATGAGGTAAATGGAGAGCACTTTATAACGTCAGACAAAACAAAGAAAGGAACATTGACCTTTCTATAGACATAAACAAACAGGGGTCAACTATAAAACTATATATGACATAACACAATCAAAAGAAAGACAGTGGATTGGCAAGCCCTGAAAGAAATGTCACAACAGCTACCCAAGTATTGTAAGAGATCTGCTGACCTACAATAGTCAAGCAGCTGATGAGAGAGCCTTCAAAACCTGCCAATCTACTGCCAAGACTTTAATCTGGTCTTTCACATGGATGACAACAACATTCTAAACACTAACAAAATAAATTTACTGGCATTAGGATTTAAATATATATTCGAAGGATAACCAGGTGTCTGAGAGAGCTTTGGACACTGTCCCCTCCTCCCACCAGGATATAGGAAATTTTTATATTCACTAAAACAAAAATTTTCTTTGAAAGACCATCCCCCTCCCAAACACATACCATGTTAATTTGTAAAACCCTGCACCCTCTCCGTCCCCCTCCCTAACCACACACCCTCACAAAAGGATAAAGACTAGTTATCTAATTATCAATCAAGTCATTGAATTTCAGGATAAATCTTATGAACAAAAAATGTATTCATGGGTCTATCCATCGGGGGCCAATCACATTTTAGATTAAAAAGCCCTGGAAAATGAGACTTGGAACTAAAACTATGAACAACAACATTCTAACAAGATAAATTACAATCAATAGGTTATAAATACATCAAAGGATAACAAGGTATCTGAGAGTACTTTGGACCCCGTCTCCTCCTCCAACCAGGATACAGGTAATTTTTCTATTCACTTATCGAAACACTCTGAAAAGACGCCCCCTATCCCTACAAACACACACCAGGGCAAAGACTAATGTATCCACAAATTTACCTGGTAACACCCTACATCATCTGCATCCCCCCTCCCAAGCACAAACACACACCATGAAAGACTAGCTGACCAAATATCAATCAAGTCATTAAATTTCATGATAAATCCTAGGAACACAATGTATATTTATGGGTTTATCCATCTGAAGCCAATCACGTTTTAGATGACAAAAAAAAAAAAACGACAAAAAAAAAAAAAAAAGAAGGGAAATGACCTCTACAACTAAAACTGATCCTAAATCAGAATTTTCAAAAAAACAAACAAAAAAAACCAACCAAACAAAAGAAAAAAAAAAACAAAGAAACAGACACATTGATTTTTTTGTTTCTTATTTAACAACGCAGGGGCCACCTACAAATATGAGAAAATATGGCCAAGACAGTGGATTGGCAAGCCCTGAAAGAAATGTCACAACAGCTACCCAAGTATTGTAAGAGATCTGCTGACCTACAATAGTCAAGCAGCTGATGAGAGAGCCTTCAAAACCTGCCAATCTACTGCCAAGACTTTAATCTGGTCTTTCACATGGATGACAACAACATTCTAAACACTAACAAAATAAAATTACTGGCATTAGGGTTTAAATATATAATCTAAGGATAACCAGGTGTCTGAGAGAGCTTTGGACACTGTCCCCTCCTACCACCAGGATATAGGTAACTTGTCTATTCACTAATCCAAACATTTTCTGTGAAAGACACCCTCCTCCCCTCCAAGAAACACCGGCCACACACACACACAACAGGACAAAGACTTAAGAATCAGCCTTTAAATATTAAAACCCTGCACCCTCTCCATCCCCCCTCCATAAACACACACACACACACACACACACCAGGACAAAGACTAGTTCTATAAATATTAATCAAGTCATCAAATTTCATGATAAATCTTAGGAAGACAAAGTGTATTTATGGGTCAATTCATCCGGTGCCAATCACATTTTAGATTAAAAAAGCCAATGGAAATAAACATCTAAAACTAAAACTAATTCTAAAAGACTTTTCCAAAAAAGACGAACTGGAGACACACTGACAGTTTCTTTTAATGTAAACCATACAGGGCCAACTGGAAATATGATAAAATAGCAATGCTGAAAAGAAGTAAATGTCACATCAGCTATCCAAGTATCGTAAGAAAACTGCTGACCTACAACATAATACTCAAGCAGCAGATGAGAGAGCCAAAAAGGCCTGCCAATTTACTGTCAACACATTTACTTCCATTTGGTCTTTCACATCCACACAACAACAATCTAAACACAAACAAAATAAATAACAATCATTGGGTTTTTAACTAATTAACTAAGTGTCTGACAAAACTTCCAACATTCTGCAAAGGTTTTCACAAATACTACTGGAATCATTATAAATAAATCTAAGGGCTCGTTCTCTGAATCTTCTAAATTTTATGTCCAGGTTTCTTTTTCTATGAACTAGTCTGCCTTTTGATTGGCACTAAGTTGTATATAATATATTTCTTTAGTGAGACAATGGATCACGTCCTGATATACATTAACCAAGCTGAATGGTTTCAACGTCAGCAGTATCGAGTACAGCAAACGTTCACATTGAAATCTTCATAGGGAATCGGAGCGCTGTTCGTAGTAAAGTGGAAGCGTAAATTTGAGGTGTGCTAGTGAGATGAGTTTTCCCGTTCCACAATACTACTTCATTATGGCAGTATGCTTTGCCGGCGTGTAGTCAAAATGATAGGATGATGGGTTCAATAGTGACTCACACCGTCAATGCTCAAGTCCACACAGGGCAAGAGAAACTTGGCATGTAAATTCTAAACCGCCATTTTTTACGTTTAAGAATAAATTAGATTGATAAACAGATAGATAATCAATAAATATGAGAGATCCGAGGACTTAAGCTTTTAAAATGGTAAGTCCTCGTTAGCTCAAAAGTACATGATCACATTATCTAAGTTTGAGCGTGAGGAATTAGTAATATAATATTAAATTGTATGGGAACACTGAACAGGCAGTAGCGCAATAATGCCAAGTTGAATGAGTAGAGCTTCAACACAATGGCTTTGTTGGTGCGCAGATGTGAAATTAATCGTCAAAGAAATGAAAGGCAGGGACATCTAATGAACAGAATCATTTGACCTTTGACTCCGGGACATCGCCTACAAGATTATTGGGAACAAGTCTTGGACTTGATTCAAGATTCAACATTCAATCAATCAATCAAGTGCCATCTTCGATCCGAAGGTTGGCAATCATGACTCTCCATGCGTTTCTGTCCTCCGCCTTC
>JAOWAY010215699.1:0-10023 GCA_028565895.1 Goniobranchus geometricus | reverse complement strand
ACAAACGACAAAAAACACAAAAAAAAACCAACACGAACAAAAAGAAAAAAGAAAGAAGACCACGAATTAATAAATAACAAGGTCTCCCTAACACCCCCCCCAAAAAAAAACAACAAAACAACAAACAAACAAAAAACAAAGTGTAATCAGATGAACCATTCAATCACTAGAGAGGATGAAAAACCATGAGACAAATTCTATCAATTTGTTACGTTCCCTTGCACTGTTTGTTTGTGAGTTGGTTTTATGTTTTAGGACTATTTCAACTCTATTGGGTCATCTCAGCGCTCATGGAAAAAATTACAGTTAAAAGAGAAGAGGGAACAGAAGGAGCAGCATAAAAAAAAAAGTTTTAAGAAGGGGAGAAGCTGCCAAAGATAAAAAAAAAAAAAAAAGCTTTTAAAATAAATGATGAGCAAAAATATACACTTCAAAAATAAAAGGCAACTAAACCGGAAGATGATTTACCCACTGAAAAATTATCATCTCTTTATAGACATCAACAACAAAAAAACTGACAAAAAAATATACCAAAAAATTCACATTGTTCACATTGACACAAGAAAGTAACTAATTATAAATTGATTTCATTTCATAATGACACACACAAATATAACGAAAAAGCAACACATTTTTACAACAGTCTTACAGGAAGAAAATCAGGGATGCACAACGTTTCAGTCATATTAAAAAAGAATCAAATGGATAAATCAACCATCACCTCACTTTGGCAAGAAATTATATCAAAGCTATGTATTAACAGTGATTTGAGTGGATACCGATGACCATTCAATGCTAAAAAAAAAGTGCAGCTTTCAAAAGGAAAAGTATGTCACTTAAAGAAATATATTCTCGTTATGGAAAAAAAAATCATTTTTAAAGTGAAAGAAAGGAGAAATGCAGAGCAAAATCTGGATTTGGAGCAAGGGGGAGTACATTTTTGGCATGTTTACAATCAGTAACCATCACAGCAAACAGCTTTTGAGTCAAACAAGTTGGAATATGAAGACATGATGCCAACCTCTTGGATTTCTTGTTTGCAGTAAAATACAAACATTGTGTGCAACATAAATATTGTAGGGCGGCAACCAAAGGAAGAAAGCAAAACTCAGCCCACTGGTAGAATGAATAAAATATCATTGACAGGATGAGACTAGTGAATTCTTATACTTCAATAGACAAAATCAATCTTTAATGATTTACTGACATTTCCTTTACAACACTACTTAACCTAATATAAAATGTTTTGAATGCCACATCGGTTAGCAATTGATGTGAATCCAGAATATGTAGTGTTCATTTTCTCCCATTGAAAATCACTCACTCGTCACTCATCAGCATCACCGGCTCTGAGGGTAGCTGCAACACTGCTGACAATTTCTAGCAATTGAAAATATTTGCAATAAAAGGCTGAAATTGGTGGTGCATCTAAGTTTCCCAAACACACAAAAAGGGATGCACATGGATTGGTTGGGCTGAACTGGTGACTAGACAGCAGATGCTATTTAATCCATGAAATATCAATAAAAATATGACTGGTGCCTCTTTTTCATGGAAAAGTTCATAATGATAAAAAGAAATGAGTTCATTCCCCGATCCTTGCTATTTAGGCTATTTTTGTTAGACCATATGCCAGTGAAATCAAAAGTAACTTAACCCTTCAAAAAATATATAAGAAATACAAATTGTGTCCCATTTTAATGCCCTTTCAATTTCCTGATTACTTCTTCATTTCTCTACTCTGAATTTTACAATCTTTTGATTGTTTGTTTTTCGTGCTTTTTTTTGCTTCCCAGAGACAGCAACCTTCTCATTAATTTACAGCTATGCATAGAACCAATGTTAGTGAATAATGTCATTATAACTGGCAAACACAAATATTGCAAAATACTCCTCCCTCTGCCCACCATCCTCCCTGGCCTTGCCAGAAAGAAGTCAGGCCAAAGAAAAGAATAAAAAAAAAACAAAAAAAAACACAAACCAAACCTCCGGAAAATGCACATTTGGATTCAAAAGAATCAATGTACCTCACTCCACCCAATCCTACCAGCTGCGACCTGATCAACTAATCCAAAGTAATTTTGGGAAGTACTAATCCCTATCATTTGCATATCCATTTCAGGCTTTCTCTCCCTTCTAATAACATTTTATGAAAATTTTGTCACCAATAGTTGTAAGTGCAAAAGTGATGCCTATTACTTGACAGTACATCATTTTCCTTCACAAGGGATGCATGTTTAAATTAAAATTCTCAGAACTATGCTAGATCTATGCTTAATTTTACTTCCATGAAAACATCTTTTTTCTAAGAGGGAGAAAGCAAATTGGCTAACTTGTTGATAAGACATCTAATGACAATGCTGTAGCTGATTTCTAAAATGACACAAAATTCTTGACAAATTTATGACTCATCAGGAGATGGTCTGAGAATATTTATCTCCCACAAATCAATGATATGATGATGAGATTTACCAATGGGCAATGATAAATTTTAAAATTCAATTCTGTGAAATTGTGAGGACAAACTGGCAAGACTGGTGATAATTAGGCTCAAAGAGGGGGCAAAAACAACCCATAGAGCTAACAATTTTCAGACTGACCACAAAAGGATAATACTGCAGAAGTGAATAAAAAAAAAGACAACCCACCCAAATTAACTCAACAAAACAGCAGCAAAAAATGCAAAAAAACATAACCAAAATACATGTAATTTACCATGACTAGCATAATATAAAATAACTCTATTGTGAAGGATTTCTATTAGATACATTTTAAACAAGGCAAGTTCTTGGCGGGGAATTGAAAGAAATCCTATAACTATTTGAGCTTTTTTCAAGAAAAATAATGACTGCATAATTTTCTCTCCCAAAAGATTGACAGAGATAAAGAATAAAAATCTTAGGTACACTCAATAATAATAATAATATTGCCATAGATTGTAAATACATATGGGCATCGCATATGAAAGTCAAAACAAAGGTCTGCCATTTTCTATTTATACAAATATGAGTGTAATCATTTAATCACATAATTATTGCAAATATGGTAAAGACAAAAGAGTGTGGCAAAGATGCTGGAGGACAGAGAGTTAATTTTGATGTTTATAATTCTCTGCACACTTCAAAAAGTATCATTGTTGTAAAAGTAGACAACAAAAATCGCTAAAATCCTTTTTCCTGATTTTCTTTCATGATTTGATGCTGTAATAATAGAAATGATTTTTGTAAATAAATAAATAAAACAGACACTAAAGGAAACAAAAAAAAACAGGAAGAATCACACAAGAGACGGTACAAATAAAGGATACAGCTTTTGTAGAAAAAAACTCAGTTTTTGTTAAGAATTATTATATGTTTTGAGGTTATTAATATTATAAATCTAATGAGAAGAAGCGAGAGTACTTTGAGAATTCAAACTTTGGCAAAGATATTTCTTGTGATTTTCACAATAGAATTAAGTCCAGATAAAACAATCTGAAAGGAGTTGGCCTTATTTTAAATCAAAACTCTTCACACATCATACCTACATGAGTTAACAATCCAGTTTGAAATAAATATTTCTGGTTCTCCTCAATTGCTGAGGTTTTTTGGTTTTCTGTTAAATATCTATGCTGTTTCAGAAAGTAGCTTGGGAACATTTATCTTTGATGTGTGGCAAAACTCTATGAGTCCCTTGTCCCGCAAATAAAAATGTTGAAACAATGAGAAAAGGTAAACCACTAAGTGTATAATTCAATGAAGAACAGAGCAGGAAAAGTGGACTTTGTCACAGCAAATACATTTTTATCACAGATGCCATTTTACACTGTCAGAGGCAGCATATGGATAAGGTAAGTGCAAACCTAAAGATTGTATTGGAGCCTTTTAAGAGTACCTCAATTGGAATTAATTGTATTGTCCACTCACTTTCAATTCTCATCCCCCTTAAGATCAAGAATCTTAAAATGATGTAATTCGCAAAACAAACATCAGTAAAAACATCTTTAGGTGCCTTGAATCAAAGACGCAACAATTCTCTTCCTTCACTACTATTAAGTAGTAATCAGCAAACTCTTTATCTTTAAACTCACATCAAAGACACACACAATGGTAAAATAAGACAGATAAAGCCTGGGAAACTGAGGACTGTGATCAAAAGACTAGATAAAGGGACATTTCATGACACAAATCTTAACATATCAATGCTTATTTACATTATAGAGAATAAATGTCTTTATTTAAAGCCAAGACCAAAGAGAATGCTAAAAGTTATATGTTCAACTCATAATATGTGATAACAGGCATTGGGCAGGTTTGATTATAACAAGTATGAACAGAAAATATGAAGGCAAGAAAAGTAAGAAGTTTGGCCCTACAGCCATAAAAAGGAATGTCGTGCAATGCACTATTAGAAAGGAGATACCATCATAAGGTATGGAGCAACAATTCAAAAACAAGACAACAATGTTTTTGTCAAGGAGATTTCAACATGCCTCACATTTTCATAAAACATGATTCAGGAGGAGAGATCAAATGTTTGAAGTCTTGGTTATCAAACTTCTCCCGTTGCTAATAATTAGAATAATAAGAATAATAAGAGACAGTTTTTCTGCTCTTGTAGAATGATTAGATGGTGGTACAGTATTTTTCTGCTTAAAAAAGGGCCAATTGAGAATCTGTAGATACATCAAATAATAAGAGTCCTTCACGTTCAAGATATCTTTTTAATATAGAGCTTCAAACTATTGTGTATAGCCATGGAAGAAAAGGTTCAGGTGGCATCCAATAATACTGTATTGGGGACAAAATTTTGGGTTACCTTCTGAACATTGCTTTTTTCATGATGTAAAGCCCTTACTATAATACTAGTGTTCTCTGAGAAACTGACAGTCTGTACACTCTTGCTTTTTTCCTGAGTTTCATTGTCACTTGGATCATGAAAATCAAATATGCTCAATCTGAAGAACATTTTGAATTGAAATAACTGGTGTAGAGTCTGATCTCTACACAAACAATAAACACCTAAGGATATTCTAAAACCTTAGAGCTCCAGGGCACTTTGATATGTGATTGCTTAAACACATATATTTCACATCATGTCACGACAAACGTCTGCTCATGACTTTGCATATGCTTATTTAACTCATATTTCCTTACAAATTCTTTTCCACACACTTGGCAAACATGGGGACGTGCTCCAGCATGAATGCTCTGGGTGTGCCGCTTCAGGTGATCACTGCGGCTGAATCGCTTTCCACAAACCCAACAAGGATAGGGCTTTAAACCTGAATGCGTGGCCAAATGCCGCTTGAGGTGAATGTTCTTTGCAAAAGTCTGGCCACAACTAGGGCAAGAATAGGGCTTCTCCAATCCATTGGGGCAAACATGAACTTTCAAGTCCGGTGCCCTTGCAAATGTTTCGTTGCATAACTGACATCGGTAAGACCTGGCTGACGGTGAATGGGTGTGCATATGAGTGAACAAGGCCGTCTGGTAAGAGAAGACCCTATTGCAGACTGTGCAGGAAAATCCCCGACGAGAAGTGACTTTTTTGCCATTCAAAGCAGAAGATTTAGTAAGAGATGTCATGGAGGTGCCAGTGTTTGGAGAAGTGCTGCTACTTGCACCAGCATTTGGGGACGGGTGGGAAGAGGCAGTGGAATATGAGGGGTGATAGGAAGGAAAATGCGGATCAAAGGAGGAATTTGGATCAAGTGGGCTTTTTCTGAGTGGCAAAGTTAAACTTCCAGGCTGGCAGCTGTCCCCAAACCTTGGAGTGGACATATCTAGGGCATTTGGGAAATTAAAGAAAGGGGGAACGCCTAGTATGCTGGAATGGCCACTGGAATTTGCAGAGGATGATTTTGATGAGGAGCTAGAAGTGGTGGGAGTCAATTGTCTCAGTGAATAGTCAACTGATGACTTACTCATGTCTAATGGACCCTCCTCCTCTTCGTCTCCTTTTTTCACACTGACAGCTTTAGAATCCTTTTCTTGAGGATCATATTTCTCTCTACCAGAATCGGTTTTCAGGTCACTGCAATTTTGAGCGGCTGCCTTTGGACACAGCTTTCCCAGAGGATGGTAACCCAAGCACGCAGGGCAAAATTGGGTGCCCTGAGCCATGCACCATTCGGCCAGCTTATTGTACTGGTGAAAGTAATTAGACAAGAAATCACTTGCTGAGTTAATATTTTGTGTGGCTTTTGTTGAAGGGCCATCTTCACCATGCACAACGTTCTCATTATTTTCCTGTGCCCAAAGAGCACCCCTCATCCATTGTTCCACAGAGGGATTCAGTGATTGAGTTGCCTCACTATTTACATTTTCAAAAGGTGCCCCTTCGATAACATTTGTTTTTAGCTGGGACAGATGGTCTTTATCACTAAGACCTTTAAGAGTGATAGATGGGTTGCCCTTTCTCTCTGAAATCTCTTCCTTGACTTTCTGAATTTCAAGCGTGTGTCTCTCGTCATGACGAGCATGAAGAGCGCTGATGAGATCAATTTTTGAATTGTGATTGAAAGAGGTATTGGTACCCTGATCAGACTTTGTTATTCCACAGCCTGAATTGCATACACGTGAGCCAGAAAGACCTGAAACATTTTGTGAGGTCAAGTAAGCATTTTTGGGACTGCGGCTTTTCCTTTTGGATGAATCGGTTACTTTTCGCTCAACTTTGCCTTGCTGTTCCATTTCTTGATCTGAATGTGCATATTCTTCTTCTTCACTAACCATTGACCTAACCCCATGATTATGTCGCCAATGATTGGCCAATGCCTTCCTGTCCCAGAACCCCCTGCTGCAAATAAGGCACTTGTGTTCTGGTGTGGACTCTTTGAAAGAAATGCCCGCAGGTGAGTTCTGATATTCTTGCCGCCACTGCCTCAGTGTTGAAGAGCCTTTATTGTCATCTGTGGCCTCATCCCTCACCTGTTCATTACTGTTGTCACCCTCATAAGGATGCTGAACAGAGGCTAAAGATCTCTCACTAGGTTTGATGATGTTCTCAGAAGACTTTTCTATTCGATTTGTGGCTTTGGATATAGAATTAGTGACTTCATGGTTGCTTCCAGAGCTCCGGGTGAGAACATCATTGTTATTACTATCGTTAACACTGGAGACCTGCGGCCTTGTCAATTCGTTTACAGTATCACAGTTATGCCTGTCTGGAACCCTCTTTCTAATCTCTGTTTTTATTTTTTCTCGATTTAATTCCATTTCCAAATCCCCATCATCCTTTCCTGTGTCATTTTGACCCTGTTCTTTGGTATCCCTTTCCTGATATTTTTCATCCTTTTGGGCAGATTTATCTTCATCAAACCTGCTCTCTTCACTGTCAGGAAGAGAATTGCCCTCAGTGTGACCATGGGATTTTTCTTCAACGGCATCCATAATGTTTGTATTTGATTTGCGATTTCTTAATGATCTCCTTGTTTTTGGATAAGATGATTCTACATAATTTTCAACCTTATTTCCAGAATTAATAGCACTGGGCCGAGAACTTCTAAAATCACTAATAGGTGTTGTGTCTTCACTTTGCTTTTTAACTGACTCATCTCTCTCCGTGCCAGGATTCTGTTCATGGCAAGAGGCAGATGACAAAGACTGTGCATCTATCCCATCTGCACTTTTGACAATATTTATAGACTCATCACACTGACTGCCATGGACAGCTAAATCTTCAGGACATTCAAACTCATCCCCACAAGATACACAAATAAAATCCTTTGGCTCAGTGAAAGCTTTTCCATCCTTGTCATTGGCTGATGAATTTCTTGTATTGACAGAACTGTCTTGGCCATCACCTTTTGCCTCAGATTCATTGGCACTTTTAGGGTTGATGTGACACGCTGCCGATGTACTTGTTTCAACACACATCAGTGAAGAAGACAATGATGGTGATTTATCACAGGGAACAGTCTGAAGTAAAAGATCTTTTGCCACTGTCTTGTCATTCTCTCTTTCATCTGCAGCAAGAGCATGTGAAAGAATTGAAAACAGGATGTAAACCAGCATTTATGTCACAATACATGTGCTTCAAACATCTTTCACATGTCATGTTTTACACATTGTATGAAAAAATGGAGTCCTAAAGTCATAATGTTTTACACATTGTATGGAAAAAAGAGTCCTAAAGTCATAATGTTTTACACATTGTATGGAAAAATAGAGGCCTAAAGTCATAATATTTTACACATGATACAGAAAAAAAAGTCCTAAAGTCATAATGTTTTGCACATTGTATGACAAAAAAAAAGAGTCCTTAAGTCATAATATTTTACACATAATATGGAAAAATAGAGTCCTAAAGTCATAGTGTTTTGCACATTGTATGGAAAAATAATCCTGATAGGGCCACTTTCATATCTTTATGAAAAGTTAAACAGTGAAGACAATGTCATGGTAACTATAACATAATGGTAGCCTGACTGAAGCATCCTCCTTGTATCCCCCCACCCCCTCAATTAATTGTTTTATCTATGCTGGTAAATGCCAGTTGGTTGTTATCAACACTCATATGATCCAACTAGTAGAAATTTATTTTTAAAAAACCATGTCAACTGCCATTATATGAGTATAATTTCTGTAAAATAAATTTAATCTGATCAGTTTTGTAGAACAAATATGAGGTTGCCCCAAAGAATCTGACATTTTCAACTTCTAAAGCACTTTTCTTGTAGCTTTTAAATACTCTATTTCTTGATTTGCATCCCTCAGAATTTTCATTCTTAAAAGTATTTATAATTGCCCACTCTGCTTTCCAAATGAGTTTACTCAGCACTCAAATTAAATTCGCTTTGCTACAACCCTGTTATTGCCAAATTTGTCAAAGCACAGACTTTGCACAACAAAGTTTGTTTTTTTCCCCTTAAAGTCCTTGATACGTTTTAATTACAAGGAGGATATCCATTGTAAAGCGTCTTGAACGCTTAAGTTCCGAAAGAGGTAAAAGCAAATACCTTTGAGCTCACCCCCAAAAGAATTACAGGCTTGATCTGATATGACATTATCTTCATCATGAAAATATCTATTGACAACATCACCAACTGCAGGGAGCAGAAGTTTGAGCTGTGGAGGATAAAAAGCAAGGCATAAGCTTAACACAACCAATCTCAAAATATGAATTCCCTTAGTTTGCGTTAATATTTGACATCACCGAGCATGTGACTTCAAACATGCAAATCTCAAAGTATGAGTTGCCTTATTTAAAGCTAATATGTGAAATCATCGAGTATGTGACATGACACCCGCAAACCTAAAATTTTAGTTGCCTTAATTAAAGTTAATATATGACATTGAGTATGTGACTTCACACATGCATTTCTCAAAATGGGACATGCCTAAGTTAATGACATCATCTAGTATGTGACTTCACACAAGCAAATTCCAAAAGATGAGTTGCTTTAGTTAAAGTTAGTATGTGACTCAGGCATGCAAACCCCAAAATATGAGTTGCCTAGGTTAAAGTTGAAGTCAATATGTGACATTATCAAATATTGTGTTCACAGTATATACCTGCTGTAATCCAAAACAACTACCACAAAAGGATTAATTACATGCTTTCTTTCATGACTTTAAAAAAGTCATACCAATTCATTTATATTTGAAAAGCGTTTGTGATTAAACATGAGAAAGTATTTCAAAAACATTTGGAACATCAAACATTTTACATTGAATATTAAATTTTCATTGCACTAGATTTTTACTTTTCCACCTGCACCAAAAAATATTCTCTCAGTATACACAATAGCAAACAAAAAAAAAAACAAAGCAACTCTCAAGTTTTTACATTAGCCTAATGGCTTTAGGTATGAACTACATAAAAAGAAAGAAAATGGTTACATGCATTTAAAGTACTTAAATCATTATCCAAAACTGCTCTTTCTGTTAAAATATTTTGTTCTCTCTCTCTCTCTCTCTCTCTCTCTCTCTCTCTTCTCTTTCTGTTCCTCTGTCTGTTTCTCTCTTTCGCCATCTCTCTCTCTCTCTCTCTCTCTCTCTCTCTCTCTCTCTCTCTCTCTCTCTCTCTCTCTATCTCTAT
>JAOWAY010215588.1:0-10025 GCA_028565895.1 Goniobranchus geometricus | reverse complement strand
TGGAGAAAGATCATTTCGGATATCTAGATCCCATACACCAAAAGGTAGAATGGGAATTTGAAAAAGAAAGAAAGAAACTTTCTTGTTCTTAAATGTGAAGCAAGCAAGCAGTGAGGTATGAACATTTATCTAGCCCATGACGGGAAAGAAAAAATTATATTTATTCAAACCTAAAAGAATAGATGATGAGAGTTATTTCAAGTTCATATGTAGTCTAGTGCCTTTACTATCGTTTGTCTGATGGGATCTTGCATACTTGTGATAGATGTGTTTAATGAAAGTAGGTGATGATCAGGGTCGAACCAGGGGCCACAACTACAAATTATGGAAACCAGCTGTCAACACAAGCCTTAGTAAAAACCTTCGTCTTCACCATTTGAGGAATGGATATGGGGACAATCTACGGCGATATATTACTTAATTGAGGCATAAACTGTCCTTTCATTACCAGGAAAACTATAAGAAGCAAACAATCTTGTTAGACTGCTAGTGTGATGCACCTTATATGTTGTAAGGGGTAATTTTCATCCAATGCGTATATCTTCAGATATCTTGTAAATATATGGAGATAGCTGAAGCTAGTATTATAAACATCAACTTCTAAGGATGAACAGAATAGAGGAACTCATAAATCTATACTTATACAGTTTGAATTTTCCAGTGGATAAGTAGCAGCTCATAATTGATTAGACTGAAATACATGAAACTACTGACTTATTCATTTTGAAATCTTTTGGTATTTGCAATGACCTCTTCTTCTGCTTCTTAGGTAAATATCGTATGGAAATGTTTTCTATTGGTGTTTAATAATTTTTCATATCAAAGCTTTTAAATGTGAATTCCAAGATTTAAAAAAAAAAAAGCAATACACATCAGTCCCACATTTCATATTTCAAACAACTGTATAAATAAATACATAAGTAACTACATAAATAAATAAGTAAATTAATAAAGAAATAAATGGAAATGGGAGCTCCCCCAACCCCTTTATCCTTTTTTTTAACCAGGTATGTGTGAGTTCTTTTTTTTTTTTTTTTTTTTTTACTGTAGATCAATTGTTTTACAATTCATAATTACATAGAATTTTATCTTTTCCATCAGCGTTGTCTCCTCACTCTCCTTTCCTCTCCATAAATTGTAATTCTTCTTTTTCTCTTTTCATTTCTTCTGCCCTACACTTATTCTTTTCTTCTTTTAAAGTTTTCTGTTTTCTTTTCTTTTCTTTTTTTTTTCTAGAAAGGACACCTGATCCCTGAATATCTTCTTTGTCTTGCAATCTTTAAGTTGGCTCTGGTTAGTGGGAAACAATTTCTGATTTTGTTTCTTGACATTTAATTTATCTTGCTTATCTCCCATGATGACCTCAAACAATGCACACAATAATGGGATAATGGTGCCTATTGATTACTCCTAAGGAGCTACGACTGCACTTGCTCAGTATTTGTCTGTGGTTGGTTTGATAGAATGTCTTCCTGTGGGTCAATACCTTACAAAGGCTCAGGTGTTGAGACAAATATGATCACCTCAAAGACAAAAGTTATATGACAAGAGGATGATACAATGGATCCTCTTCCTTAATTGTATCATTATAGATTCTGGGTGAAGAAATATGTGTCAGGACATGATGACATCAATGCCTCAGCTTGATCAATAAAAATACACATAAACACACACACACACACACACACACTCCATGCTGCCAAAGGCCACTATTGATTTATGAAGCTGAGCAAAAGAAAATGCCAATTGGTGTAAGCAAGAGGCATATGAATTAGATAAACAATTTGCACACATTTTCAGTACTATTACACAGTAAAGTTCATGTCAAAGGAATGCAAACATTGTGTTACAGTAACCAAGTAAAGCTAAATGAGTTCACTGTGACCTTGTTAACTGGTGACTGCAAAACAGAACAACAAGCAAATGGGAGCTAGATCTGAGCTCCTAGACAAAGATATCAGACTAATTATTGATCAAGGCACAGAAGCCCATACCAGTGTGTTTGAAATGGATAGAAAGCCGAGGGATGACATCAAAGAAAATATCAACAGGAACGTTTTATTCCCCTTCTGATTCTTAAATTGACCATGGCAGCTTTCCCTATTCTCAAAATATGACAGAGTTTCAAACTTGGGCACCTAAATAAACGCAGCCAGGGGCTAGATTGTTTGAAATTCTACCTGAAATCCTGAAATTATTTCCAAATTGAAAGATGGAAATCTAAATGGCTTGTTTTTGTTTTGGTTTTTAACATCTCGTGAAACTCTTTCCAAAATAATCAATTCCCTCCTCGTAAAGTTCAGTTCTAAGCCTACATTCTATGTTAGGCCTTTAAGAGTAGGATAAAAGCTTCTAAGTTTTGTAATGTTTTAGACAAAATTCAATTCTCTTCCAAAAATTAAATCAGTGTACCTTTAGAACGCACCAAACTGTGTTCTTTGTTTCTAAAAAAAAAAAAAGAAAAAAAAAAAGAAGACAATATTGCACCATAATTATCCTGCATGAACAGCAGCTCAGGCAAAATCATAACAGAAAAAATGTTTATCAAAATTTCTCTCCGTGTAGCCAGATCCTACACTAAACTTCTCCAATTAAAGGCATGAAGTATCTGATAGATTGCTTTATCGTATGCACCCTAAGGAATTGGGCGGGAGACAATGCTCTATCATATGCTCCTTAAGGGATTGAGGAGGAGATATTCTCTATGGTATGCTCCCTAAGGGACTGTGGAGGGGACAATGCTCTATACTTTGTTCCCTGAGGCATTCAAGGGGAGGCAATGCTCTGCCATACATTCCGTACGGAATTGAAGAGACAGTGCTCTATTGTATGCTCCCTAAGGTATTTCAGGAGCAGACAATATGAAATGGCCCACAGGGTGTACATATACAGACATTGAATAGTTGGAAACCAGCATATATCTTGTGTTACCGGTGACTGAAATCATTTTGTTAATTGCAATGAGATAAAAGAGTTTGAACAACATAAAAGTTAAAATGAGTAAAACCACAAAAAATCTAACACAGTTGATGGGGTAGCCCACAAAACAAAAAGCACACAATATTGATGTATTAATACATGTAGATTTGGGCATAGACACAGAAGCAAGCTGATATCGTAGTTCTCTAAACCATTGAGGGATAATATAATATCTACCTTCAATCTAGAGACAGGCAGAAACTTTCAATTTTGGAATGCATGCATGCATTAGAAGGAAAAAATATATATGAAAAACAAAAGTTCCGGCATGTTTAAGAATGCAACACATAAATGAGAAATTGAGTATAATAAGCAAGCAGAAAAGAGGGTAAGGTTAAAAAAAAAATACAGAAGTAAAATCATTCACATGAGTGTCATGACAATCAAAAGCAGTCGATTCTTATAGATCACTAATCTATAACATAAACTACCTAAGCAATAGAGAAGATAGGGATGCTAGAAATATACGAAAAATATAAGAATAATGAGACAAAATGTATGGAAGTCAGGAATAAAAAGAGATAAGGCACACAAGAGAGAAAGTGTGGAATTCAGGAATAAAAAGAAATCAGGCACATAAGAGAGAAGGTGTGGAAGTCGGGAATAAAAAGAGATAAGGCACACAAGAGAGGTGTAGAAGTCAGGAATAAAAAGAGATAAGGCACACAAGAAAGAAGGTGCAGAAGTCGGAAATAAAGAGATAAGGCACACAGGAGAGAAGAGGTGGAAGTCGGGAATAAAAAGAGATAAGGCATGGAAGTCAGGAATAAAAAGAGATAAGGCACACAAGAGAGGTGTGGAAAACCGGAATAAAAAGATATAAGGCATGGAGGTCAGGGATAAAAAGAGATAAGGCATACAAGAGAGAAGGGGTGGAAGTCAGGAATAAAAAGAGATAAGGCACACAAGAGAGAAGGTGTGGAAACCAGGAATAAAAAGATATAATGCATGGAAGTCAGGAATAAAAAGAGATAAGGCACACAAGAGAGAAGGGGTGGAAGTCAGAAATAAAAAGAAATAAGGCACACAAGAGAGAATGTGCGGAAGTCGGGAATAAAAAGAGATAAGGCATACAAGAAAGAAGTTGTGGAAGTCAGGAATAAAAAGAGATAAGGCATACAAGAAAGAAGCCGTGGAAATCGGGAATAAAAAGAGATAAGGCACACAAGAGAGAAGTTGTGGAAATAAGGAAGAAAAAGAGGTAAGGCACACAAGAGAGAAGTTGTGGAAATAAGGAAGAAAAAGAGATGAGGCACACAAGAGAGAAGGTGTGGAAGTCAAGAATAAAAAGAGATCAGGCACACAAGAGAGAAGGTGTGGAAATCAGGAATAAAAAGAGATAAGGCATGGAAGTCACGATAAAAAGAGATAAGGCATAGAAGTCAGGAATAAAAAGAGATAAGGTACACAAGAGAGAAGGTGTGGAAGTCCGGAATAACAAGAGATAAGGCATACAAGAGAAAATGGGTAGAAGTTGGGGAAAAAAAGAGATAAGGCATACAAGACAGAATGTGTAGAAGTTGGGAATAAAAAGAGATAAGGCATACAAGAGAGAACGTGTAGAAGTTGGGAATAAAAAGAGATAAGGCATACAAGAGAGAACGTGTAGAAGTTGGAAATAAAAAGAGATAAGGCATTCAAGAGAGAACGTGTAGAAGTTGGGAATAAAAAGAGATAAGGCATTCAAGAGAAAATGGGTAGAAGTTGGGAATAAAAAGAGATAAGGCATACAAGAGAGAACGTGTAGAAGTTGGGAATAAAAAGAGATAAGCCATACAAGAGAGAACGTGTAGAAGTTGGGAATAAAAAGAGACAAGGCATTCAAGAGAAAATGGGTAGAAGTAGGGAAAAAAAAGAGATAAGGCATACAAGAGACAATGTGTAGAAGTTGGGAATAAAAAGAGATAAGGCATAAAAGAGACAATGTGTAGAAGTTGGGAATAAAAAGAGATAAGACATACAAGAGAGAAGGTGTGGAAGTGAGGAAGAAAGAAAAAAAAAAAGCACCCAAGAGAGGAGGTATTGAAATCAAGAAAAAAAAAATATCAGACACAAAAAACAGAAGGTATGGAAGATGGAAGAAAAAGAGATGAGATAAAGTTACACAGAGAATGAAAGTGTGCAGTAGAAAGTTGTCTGTTGACAAAGGAAACAGGAGGGAAGGTGGCCGCTTTTGAGAACAAATGCCTGAGAAAAAAATGTCTCTCAAATTGAATGAACTCAAAACTACCCAAGAAATTAGAGAGCTATCAGGACAACCCCCAGTATCATTGGTAATCAGGAGGTGCAGATGGAAATATGTGGGCCATGTTTGAAGAAGACAAGACGCCAAAATTAAAAACAACAACCAAAAACAGGCCCTATTATTGGAGAAAGAGGCGAAAAGAAAGAGAGGCCGTCCCAGAGAAACACTGAAAGAGACCATCATGAGAGAGGCTGGGACTTTTGGGATGCTCGTTATGGCCACATTGATGACAGCAGCACAGGACAGAGCTAGTTGGGGATTGAATGTTGAGACCTTATGAGATATAAGATGAAAGTTGAAAATAAGGAGAAAGATATACAGTGCACACTTGATAATTAAACAGTCAAGTGACCAGGCCAGGCCACCTATGGCGATTTATAAGAAAAATAAGCTAAGCTATTATAGCAGAAGAGGGCGGGTTGGTGGCATTTTTCTGTAAAATGTAGAGGGAAGCTCTCTAGTCTACACTGGCACACACAAAGCAAAATTTTCAGTTTGCTTTCAAGCTGTTTCGGTGTCTGTTCAGGCATGCCAGGATTCACCACCCTGCCCTCTCCTACCTCTTTCTTCTTTTTATAGCCTTCCCAAACAATGTGCCCACTGCCTTACAGTTACATGTAAACTATGGCACTAAGACATGGTCTTCTCCCTTGCCGCCATCACCAGCTATGAACACACACATGCAAATGTATACACTTATGTGGTACCTAGCAGGACATGCTGGCCAATGCCACCCATGGACTTTATGTGTAACTCACCGCCAGCTATGAACCTATATACACACACATACACACTCAAGTACACACTTCATTGATACTTAACGGAAGATGCGGGCAACTGCCATCTCCCCACATCATAGTGCAACTAGGGCTGAGCCAGTGAATATAGGCTTTTCCTCCTCTCATGCATCTCTGCTTCCAAAATGTAATCATCCCCAGACTGACTCAGCCTCCAAAATGTAATCATCCCCAGACTGACTCAGCCTCCAAAATGTAATCATCCCCAGACTGACTCAGCCTCCAAAATCTAATCATCCCCAAACTGACTCAATCACAATGAAAATGAGAGGTGGCCAGGCAAAAGTTTTGGATTAGTTTGATTGGATTAGGAATCCAAATTGTTGAATTAAGAGACATAAGCCAAGCAGCAAGTCGATTTAAACAGAAATCTATTAGGAAGGACTAAGAGAGAATTATTTGGAACTTTTTAAGTGTGTCCATTTAATGGAAATGCCGAATTCAGATATGTCAAATTAAGTGGAGTGCACTATACATAAAAGAGGCAGCAGAATTTATGGAAATGAGATAAGATGGAACTGAGCTTAAGGCATAGAATCTAGGAAAAGGAAAGAAAGATACGACACTTAAATAGGCGAGAGGCATAGATTATTGGACAGAGAGATAAAATATACACAGCAGGAAGCATGGGAGTAATGAAAAAGAGAAAATCCACATTAGGTAAGAGGCTTGTAATTAAGGAAAGAGTGAAAAGATATAGGAGGTAGGCATCACTTTAAGGAGAGGTAGATACAGTTGTTACCTGCTGATTGGACGCTGGCTAAACCAATTAGCGGGTATCTACGGTATAAAACACTGGGCAAGATGTATTGAAAGATGGAAGTGAATGGAGATCTCAGGTCTGTGGTCTATACCATGGCTGGGGGTGACAGGCTTTGATGATGATGAAGAGGTATTGAAGTTTGAATAGGAGATAGCAGACAAGTTAGTGAGAAGAAATGGAAGAAAGAGATTAAAAAAGCTACAACATTTGGGTAAATGTGTTGCAACATCTTTTATATGTTCTTGTCGTAGGACTTCAAGTTCTTGTTATTGTTACTGCTTATTTTGCTCAAAGCAAGGGCGCCATCAGATGTCTGATTTTCATCGCTCATCACTGTTGTTAGATGTACACTTTATACTTTTTTTTCCTCTCATATCCTTATTGCGCACCTCTTTAGGGTTTGCATTCATTTTGTTTGTCCTTTACTGCTATACATTATTAATGTAGCTGCTTTTCTTAAAGAAAAAAAATTGAATGGTAGCAAATGATGAATGAAATGGAAAAAACAATAAATGTGTTTCTTTTCATTCAATATATTTATTTAGGCATATTAATAATAAAATTTACAGATTTACATTTGCCAGAGGCATTCATTGAAAAGCTTAAATAGGTAAAAGACTTCCATTTACACTTTAATTACTGATATGCACTTTACATATATACAGAAGTCATTGCATTGGCTCCCAAGTACTTTAGCTCTTAGACAGCAAATGTTTTTTTTCCACCAGTTACACAATGGCAAACTAAGCAATTTTACATTTAATTCTCATTCTTTCATGCATATATTGTGTGGCTCTTTGCCAAAACCTAGAGTTAGATGAAATGTGATTTCTATGTGCATTTCACTGACAGCTTTCTTTTGAGATGTGAAAAGAAGTCGCCAATATATCCAATACCATAAATCTATTAAAAGACCATCAAAGGTACTCAACAGGAAGAAATTATAGAAGGCCAGTAAGAAAAAAAAAAGTAACGAAGACAAAGAACTGTATGATGAGAAATGAAATAAAGCAATATGTAAGAATATCATAAAGTTACAGGAAGAGGTTATTAAAGGCCACGAAAAAAAAGTAATGATAAAAAAGAATTGTATGATAGGAAATAAAATAAGAATATTGTAAAATCTTTATAAAATTACGGAAATCAATAAAGCATAAACACAAGAGATCAATAAGCAATGTTAAAGCTGTTGACAGAAACATGCATCCCTTTGGTCTTATTCAGCTCCTTTCTTAAATAAGAACAGAAGTTAAAATTTCTTGACCAAACAAAAGCATTTATTGATCTTATGTCATCTGTTTGCTCTAAAATACAAGAACAAGAATATGAGTCAATGGATACAGAGTCATGGGTAAGTACACACAGTTGATTTGTAAACAGGCAAGGCTTCTGTTTCTTGATTGCCAATGTAGCGGAAGAAGCTCTAGAACCTAAATGGGACATGTAAGTTATGATAACAATGCTGAATTCAGAGTGATTCTACTGTACTGATATGCCATTACATTAATGTCGAATTTGACCCATAACATATTGAAATTTGGCATCCTTTAAGCTCTTTTCCTTTTCCAGATTCTCTGGAACAAGATGTGATTATGATTCTAGTTTGGAGAAACAGTGTTATGTAGTACATAGTTTTATGATTTTGACAAATGACTATCAAACAATATATTCCTCTCAATATTTTTTGGCCAATTGCGGCGAAATATGAATATAAAAAAATCAAAAGTTTCTCGTCATAACCACCCTTTCCCTTTTGTTTCTACATTCAATTTTCTGCCGATCCTTCAGACCCCTAGCAGATCTCAGAATCTTCACACTTCCTAAAAGAATCTCATTACCTTTGAAAAATGTTTCTTGATAGTACAGTATATTTCAAAGGTTTGTTTTTATCTGGTTTTTCACATTTTTGTTTAATTCAGGAAGAAAAGTCAAACATAACTGGATCAGTTCAAAAAGTGGAAAGGAAAAATAGGACATCTTTGTTTCACGTACTTCCCTACTACTACCAGACTAATTTTGGTCAGCATCATTCATTGCCTCTTCTCTTTCAGAACAGATGTTAAAGTTCAAGGGAGAAGAGATGAGTTAGGGACAAGTATCTGAGTGCCAAAAATCATTCAGAATGGGAATGTATGCATTTGTATGAAAATATTTTTGCACGGCGAAGACTATAATTTATCTTAAGTGTTTTGATTTGGCCAAAGATGAAAAGGTGTCTACAAGAACTAAATAAGAAGCCAGAAAGTCACAATAAGTAAAATTAGAAGAAACTTGCGATAAAAAACATTTAAAGCTTTTAATGACATGTCGCCAAGATAAATGAAACTTTTAACACCACATAAACCTGAACATCGCCTAAAATCTCCAGATAAGAAACGACTTGAAGAGAAAATGTTTTAAAAATTCAATTTTAAATTTTCAGCTCTAGCATCCTCTTCTTATGGAACAATATTTCTTTTGAAGGAAGATCTAACTTATCCTATGATGTTTTCAAGAAGAATTTAAAAACTGAGGGCTGCAGAGAGAATGTTGAATGTTAAACAGCTAAAAACGTTTTGAAGATTCATATAACACGCTTTGTAAAAAGACTCAATAGGATCAATAAAGATAAGTGTCATCCCTCTTTTCCCAAAAATAAAAATTAGCCGTAGAAGTGGACCAAGACAGAGATATCATAATGCCATCATACTACCAGCCATAAGACTCTTTGCCAATTAATCAATCGATGACCCGTTTTGTATAAATGTCATGGAAAATGATTATCTATTGCTGCTAATGTATTGAAACCTTGATGTGTCTCATACATTCTTAACCTGACTACTATTTTGTTCCATCTTAATGCAGTGCGTTACATGTCTATGATATTCTGGAATGGATTTCCCCTATGTGTGCTTATAATATTGTGTACGAATGATTTTGAGGACGTGTGCGTTGGATCTGCATGGGATCTTAGTTAATAATATAAGTTCATTGCTTTTTCATGTAATGGAGGTTTCTGAACGTTGTTGCAGGCACAAAATATCATAAGGCAAATCATCGATGAAAATGCCAAAGCGCATAAGTTGAAAATATTCCATTGGCGGGTAGGTCAAACCGTGTAAGTCGGCCCGAGTAAATAAAAACAAAATAATGCATTAAGATGAGTAATAGTCTGGTCAACTAAGTGTTGGACCATTTAAGAATCCCATCTGGACGGTGTCACAGTAAAAATGTTAGACATAATATTGTTTTTTTTAATCTC
>JAOWAY010215477.1:0-10026 GCA_028565895.1 Goniobranchus geometricus | reverse complement strand
GAAAGAAAACAGTCAGGTTGATACATATTCTAGTTGTATCCTTTTTCTTTCTTTTTTTTTTTTTTTTTTTGTCTTAACGGGGGCAGTTGTGGCATAATGTCAAATGAAATGAGTTGGCGTATATTTTGTTCTTTTTGCTTTGTGATAATGCAACTCATTGTGTGAACAGTGCATTGGGTATAAGAATCTTTTGGGTACAATGCTTGACAACAATCTCGGCATTAGAAACATGCCGGATCCTTGCCTGCTCTTTCTGTTTCAAATTGGTTATATTTCGAAAGCTTAGCTGTTTAATTCTTCACTAAAGTATGATAGAAGCTGTAATATACCACAATTTTAAAGAATTAGATCAAATTCAAGATTCCATGCTCATGTCTATCCAAATCTTAGGTTATTGAGTTATCCTTTCTTTTCCCAGGAACTTCTTGCTCGCAAAAATTCCTATGAACGTATTGACTGGTCTCGTGTAGAGTCTCCTGTGTCATCGAATACACCTTTCTCAATAGTCATCCAGGGAGAAATTGAAGCCCAAAATGTGACAGGAAATATGTTTATTGATGATCTCCACATCAATGATGGCGAGTGTCCAACTAAAGGTGAATATAATGGAAATTCACATATTATAAGCATGTGATATTTTATATCATCACATAACATTGTTTCAATCTGGTAACCTTATGTTCTTTGATAGTACTACTTCAAGAATCTCTTGTTGGTCTTCTGCTTTAGATGATATGAATGCAATTTAACTACCACTTTGTATACCCTCCTTTTTTGAAATTCAAAGCTTAATATTAAGGTTTATTATTAGATTTTCATGTTTCAATACATAAATATGACATAATAACTTGCTCAAAGTTATTTTGTAGTTCAATTTTATATCACAAGATTTACATATTGTTGTAGAGCATTTTACTAAGAATTTATGTAGTTTCATTTGTCAACAAATCATGCCATGGCAGTCTTAAGAAGACTGTGAGTCAAAAATAATATCATGTTTTCTTAATGGGTTTCACTATTCAACCTTTCTTGTAATACTTACCATTGTGTCTCTCAACTCTTTTTTAAATATCTCCTGTCGTCTTATATACCTCACTGCCAGCCTGTTGCTTGAAAAGTACCAATGAAAATGTGTATATAGCATTTCAGATTTTATTTTCTTTTTTAATCAGTTCAATTTATTCTTTGTTGTTGTTGTTGTTGTTGTTGTTGTTGTTGTTGTTGTTGTTGTTGTTGTTGGGGGTTCTTTTTCATCTAGAAATCTTGTTCTCCTCTTACAATGAGCAGGGTCATGCTCATTTGAAAGAAACGTCTGTACTTGGGCAGATGATGAAAGTAGTGATTTCTTTTGGACTTTACAGCAAGGTAAATACAACGCATTTCACCATGGACCACAGACTGATTTCACAATTGGCACTCCTGAAGGTGAGAGCTTAAATCTCTTCAGTATCACTAGAGTTTTACCCTGGAGTGATCTTGTATTTAGTTGCAGAAGTAAATGCCCCAAATGAAAAAGCCCTCTTTGCAAAGGAGCAGTAATTGCAAAAGTGTCTAATATTAGGATGGTAAATTTTTTTCCATCATGTCATGAAATTTGTTTGGTTTTATTGTAAATTGTCTGCACAGGAGATGATAGTAACAAGAAAGAAAACACCTTTCAAATGCTATTATGCTTTCACAACAACATAACATTACTGGATGCATTTGCTCTGGCATACTGACAAGAGCCTCCTCTGCCTATGGTCAGGTTTCCAATAACACATGAAAAAAAGATAGATATGATTTTACTAAATATAAGGGCAACTGAAGGCTCTAGATGGAAAAAAACTCTCATTTCTCTTAATAATTGTAAGCCATAAAGAAATCAAGCAATGGCTCCAATGAAATAAATATTTTGAAGGTCTTAGAATGGAATCCATAAAAAAGTAAACTTCTTAACAAAGCAAAAAACAAAGTTCTTTAAATACAAAAAAAAAAAAAAAGATGGCACAGATGGGTCAATGGTTAAGGTGTTAGTCTTTGGAGCAGGAGCTTCCAAATTTGATTCCCACATGTGAAGACTTGTCTTTTTTCCCACTTTTTCTTTAAGCTAGAAAATTGGCTCTTATTACTTCACTTGCCTAAGATATTAAATGAGTGACTAACAACAGGCTGGTATTATTGCATTAAATGTGCTACACTTTACTGTATACTTCCCAGGAGGTATGCCTGCTGGGGATAAAGTATTGAAAAGTCCTTTGAGACTCTCCTTAGAACAGGGGACAGTGCAAAATAAATGCAATCTTTATCTTTAAAAAGAATGATGTGACAACAATAAAGACAAAGATTTAAAACTTTTGAACTTTGTATAGATTTTGTATAGATCTAATGATACTTAAAGAGGCTTGTCTTCATGAACCCAGGCCATTACCTCCTTATGGACTCCAAACCACCATGGAGCCAAGATAGTAAAGCTTGGTACAACTCAGAAATGTTTCCACAAGGAACTCAACAGTGTTTGGATTTTATGTTCAACATGAATGGCAAATATCTGGGATATCTGAACATCTTTTCGGTGACGGTCCCTTCTATGAAGAAAGAATTACTGTGGTCAATGCACACAGATCAAGGCATTGAATGGAAACATGCAACTGTGTCAGTAAAATCAAAGACTTCACCATATTTTGTAAGTAAAGAATCTGTTCCTTTTCAGTTAAATAAATACATTATCTTTTCATCCAAATGTTTTAAACATACATGTATAACCAAATTTTTTACATTTTGTAAGGAGTAGGTTCCTTTTCGATTATATAGATGAGTTAGATTTTCATTCATATGATGCAAGAATGTAGCAGAATTTAATTTTCATGTGTATTTATTCAGAGATTTTACAGGCAAACAGTGGTGTCTGAATACGGGTAGAAAATTAATTACACAAAAGATAGAAGCAAAACAACAGTAATGTTTATCTTGAAACAAAGAGTTCTACCAGCTATGGAAAAAGATATGAGATAAACATATGTGACTGAGAGAAAAAATAATTACTTTTGATTTGACAGAAATAGGTTAACAATCAAACTTTGGTACCTCTAATATGTCTTGATCAACTACAAACTTGTCTGAAGTAAAAATTGATTTTGGAAATTTTCCTGCCTAAGCACTGCAATAAATGCCCTAACAAATCACTATTATATGTTTACTTAACATAAGAATAGCACAATATCCTTAGAACAATAACTGTTGTGTTTTTGCATTAACCATAAAAATCATTTTATGTTGATTTACGCTGATTTTATCAGTGCATTTGTATGTCATTGCGACAATTGAAGACATTGAATTAAAAGGAACCATATCAGCACCGGTGCCTTTGTATGAATAGTGACCATCTTGATAACCACATGGACAACAGCAACAATAAGAAAACTCAAACTCCTTTTCAGGCAGAGAGACAACTTTCTTTAAATTGTGCAACTATTCATAAATGATACTTTTTTGAAGGATCAATGATTACGTTATGATGCACTATTTGTTTTGAATTGTAATTTGATTGTGCATTTTTACACTTGAATGGAATTGGTTGGCACATTTGGTCTTAAGCTTAGGCTTGACTAGCTTGTATTGCAAGAAGTCATTTACATATTATGCTTGGAAACAGTTATCCAAGTTTAAAGTTTAAGCAATAAGAAGATGGGATTTTTCTAAATGCAATCGATGTACCTTGATTCTTGTACTATGTGATAAAAGGATTCAGCTTGACTTTCAACTGATTTCACCCAATTTGCTTTAATGAATTGCCTATAAAAAGTGTAGACTTTACTTGAAGATCTTATCTTTCTTTTACTTTATATATATGCTGTTTAACAGGTTCAAATTGAGGGAGTTTTAGGTGCTTCTGTGCTGGGTGCTATTGCAATTGATGATATTGTACTTTACCCTGGAATGTGCTCTGGTATGAAGACACTCAGAATTTGATAGTATTGGTTTTGTTTCCTATGTACTGAAAATTCTATAGATCCTGGAATCTGGTTAATGTAAAGAAAGAATAAATACGTGAACTCCATGGAATTAACTGTGTGTAGTTGCTATAATGATAGTCATTGTACATGTAGTATAACATTAATAATAAACAATAGAAACAGACCTGGTGAGTAAACTTCAATTTTGATAGAGAGAAAGGAAACAAGAGTGAAAAAATATTTTTGTACCAGTGTTGCAAAGGTCCTTGATTCTCAACTGGTATGACTTTTTTTCCAGTGTTCTGTCCTTTGTGCTCTGTCATCTCTGTTGTTATTGGATTCTGCTAATTATTTTTTTCAATTTCTATAATTCATTATTGCGAAAACCTTATGACTTTTCTTGTTTCTGTACCTGTAATATTAATAATAGTATAAGGATTAGTTGCTGTCAAATAAACCTGAAATGATGATCAGTTGTTGTTGTTTTTTTATGATACAAATTTATCAGCTTGAAGGTGTCTGCTGAATATGAGAGCATGAAATGTTACAATTAGATGGACTATTATTTTGATTGCCTTGTAAATCATACCACTAGATAAAATATTCTTTCCTTCATGAATTTCATTAAAGGTTCACCTTCAGAGTCACAAACATTTAGGAAGAGTTCCTTTTCAACCTTGTCAACCCCGCTGCCTTCAACAATATCCCCCTCTGTTACACCTTGGATGTCTGGTTCTCCTTACGATTGTGATTTTGAGGAAAGTAAATGTAACTGGCACAACGATGATTCTGTTGAAGGAAATTGGATAAGGAGTAAAGCTGACAGTATTCTCCCACAGCTTGTAGATCATACTCTAAGAACAGGCAAGTTGAGTTCCATAGATTGCTCATTTATGAAGAAAAGGAAATTTTTGTAGAAAAGAAGTAAACATGACATTACTCTCCCATACCTCATAGATCATAAACTAGGTAAGTCCATTTTCATAAATTGCTAGTTTTTATGAAATATAAATCATTTATAGAGATAAAGAGTAAAGCTGACAATATTCTCCCACAGCATGTAGATCATACAGTCGGAACAGCAAGTTTGTATCCATGAATTATTGGTTTATGTGAAATAAATCATATTAGAGAAATGTTTTCTACGTTGCGATAAATATATTGAAATTTGGTTAGAAAAATTGCCTTCAAATTTGACCCATTTACTCCCATGTTATTTACAGGTGATGGTCACATCCTAACCCCCAAACCATACAGTTTAAAGAGAAAGGCCAGACTTGTGAGTCCTGACCTGACAAAAGGAAGTTATTGCTTGAAGATGTATATTAAAGGGGATTTCACACATGATGGCAACTTAAGAATTGTGAAGAACATTCAAAATCTAGACATTCCTCTCTTCTACACATCTGAACCATCTATTCAATGGCAAGAAGTGAGATTAGATGTGAAATCTGGAGAACCATTCAAGGTGAATAGATAATTTAATTGAATTTGTTTTGCATATATATCTCAATCCACCTCTCTTTTTTTTTCTTATTGATATGCCTTGACTCATGAGTGACCATTATCTTAAAACTAATTTCTATCAATTGTATTGTTTATGTTGGGAGGATTATTACTATATTACATACATATGGGTGCTTAGATTTTTTAAACTGATTATATATCTGAATCAATCTTTCCCATCCGTCATGGTAACAAATGGCATATTCTTACATATTTTTAATATATTTTTATCCATTTTAACAGCTTTGTCTTGAGACTAAAAAAGACAGTCAAGGTACTGGAGGTCTTTACTTGGACGATATTCAGGTTTTTAATAAATCCTGTCCTGAAGACACTTCATGTAAGTTATTGTTTATGTCAAGTCCAACCAAAAATATGCTTGTTACAAAATATCAGAGTTGTTTCCCTTTGTTTATGGGCAATAGAAAGAACAATTAAAAAAAGAGACAGTCTCGTTTGGACTTTAACAGCAACAAGTGTGGTCTCAAATCCTTTTCCATGTTCTGATGACACAAATACTCACGTATTTACTAGCTATCTACACAATACAGCAGTTACTTGGTGAGAAATCATATTAATGTTGAGTTTCTCGTGATGCAAAGTTATTTTCCGTGTTGAGACCAAAATTAGTTATTTTACACCATCTTCAAATCAAGAGCATAAAATAAAAGGAGATAATTAGAGGCGATGATAATTATCTTAGTTTTGGGAATGAGCATTATACATGCTCACATTAATGGCAATAACAACAACTGATAGCCAGCATATTAACCATCTGTGGGATCCCGAAATTCATATTGATTAATATTGTCATGGATACTTCAGTTTTATCTTACAAATAAAAAGACTTTCACTGCACCTTTGACTTTCCTATCTCATAGAATAAATACAATTTTTCTAAAAGCCTTATAAATATCTGTACTTTTTGCATGACATATATCTGTTAATATGAGTTTGTTAAAATATCGGACAAATGAAGGAAAGACTTAAAATTTCCTTAGTAAACCTAAATTTCATTTAAATCAAGGAAAAAACATCCTCAGAAAAGTGGAAAGCCGCACTCAATTTTTCAAATTTTGAATATTGAAATTTTGCAAAGAAAGATACCATGTGTCTTTTTATTTTGTTTATTAGATCCACAGTTTATTTATTAAGCAATAGCAGTGACCTTTTCTAGAGACTGAAAGCTTTTTAAACTTCTTGAAAGTAACCTACTCCAAGCTTAAGGAATGTAGTGGCTTCTCAACAATAGAGTCAAATTGTTTACATATTGTGTTATGGGGTTTGTTTGTTTCTGTTGTGATAATTTGTCAAAGTAATTTTGATTATCTCTGTAAATGAAAGGCTGGTTGAAATCAGCTGTTTCCTATTCCCTTGAAATATAATCCATTACCAGAGCAATGACTCATATCATATAATATGAGAATATATGGCGTTGAAAAAGGACCAGAACGATACTTCAAGGAAGAGATGATTGTTTTTCACTGGTTTTTTATTATTATTCCAGTTACACTTGGTAAAACTTCATGCAGCTCAAGTTCAAGATCACAATAATTTGCAAAAGTCGCTACCGCCCATATCTGCAAATCTCTACATGTCCTTTCATTCACTCATTCGTCCTTCCTTTCTAATAACCAATGGTCTGTAGTTAAGTGAAGAATTTTGTGTGATATAGGGCCAAAAGGCTATTTCCAAAGGAGTCTGAGTTTTCTCTGCTGCGGATGTCTGATGGCAATGCATTCCAGCCTGAAATGGTTTTGGGGGAAAAGTTGTGCTTGTAGGAATTAATTTTTATGAATCGCATGTGAAACTTGGTCTGATGGAATCCTCTTGTTTTATAAGTTCTGCTTTGCCTTATGTTGTAATGGGGCAATTGTTATGGCTGGCTTTGCATGGATTAATTTATGGAAGAGTTTTATTTTAGCCTTTTCACAGCAATTTTCAGGCTTTTCCATAGGAGAGGTTTGATGATGGCCGTCACACATCCTCTCTATGAGAGTGGCAATCCATCACGAGTCAGGCAGCTGTGCTCTGTAGTTGTTCCAGTTTCCATATGTCCTTCTATTAATAAGGATACCACGCTGAACTGACATATTCCAAACAAGGAGATCCAGTGTAATTGTGATTTTATGTGCTGAGGGCACTGATTATGGTGCAGGAAGCCAAGAGTTTTATTGGCCTTAGAAACTTGGTTTATGAAATTTGACATCATGTTCAGACAATGTCTGCCATTTTGATAACAAGTGCATGAACATCATGACGATGGTGGGGATTAGAAGTTGAGGCCCTTTTTCAGTTTTTAGTCATTTAGGTTCACCTGATATATCATTAGGGGCCGAGCCAGCCAGCAGAGCGTTATTATTATTTTCATGATTTTAGCTTTTTGGCAAATTATTAAAAGATGCTTATTTGGATTTAACAAAATTTTAATCTAAGGTATTTTCTCAGAATTCAAAATATAATTCCTTGATTTTACTATGTCATTTATAAACTTGAAGGCTCCTTTACTTATGTTAAGGAGTACTGTCACTCAGTGGTTGAGCATTTGTCTGGGGACCAAAAGGTAGCAGGTTGGATTCCCATTGCAGGTACATGCACTTTTTTCCTTTGGCTGGAAAAGTACTCTACAGATGACGGGCATATTATTCAGAGAGTGATGGATAAAGTCTCTCACTGTCCACTTCATGATGTGGAAACCAAAAGGTAGCAGGTTGGATTCCCATTGCAGACACATGCAGTTTTTTCCTTTGGCTAGAAAAGTACTCTACAGATGATGGCATATTATTCAGAAGTGATGGATAAAGTCTCTCACTGTCCACTTCGTGCTGTGGAAATCAGAATAAACTCCAGCTCTATGAGCTGTTTCAGCTTGAAAAAAAGGGTCTACCTGCTGCTTTTATCTATATTACTTTTTCATCCTATTCTCCTAACATTTCAAACTGTCTGAAGAATATTTCTTTACTCATCACTCAGTATAATTCTTTCCACCCAGTCATATGTGATAAAAGACTGAATCAAAGATATAGACATATAGGCTATAAATAATTATTTTTATTCCATTATTTCAGCGAAATATATCCACTGTGACTTTGAAGATGGAGATCAATTGTGTGGCTTCACTCAGGACAAATCAAGTGCCTTTCCTTGGATACTTTCAGATCCATTCAACACTGCATTTGAGGATCATACAACAGACACCATTTTTGGACATTTTATTCACAATATGGTAAGACACAGGTTCATGAATCAGTTAACGCAAATCTAACCTGAATGTAAATCAGAAAGAATAAGTTGGGTCATTGATAAAGAATAATGAAAGAGGGGAAAGGTTTTGCATGAGGATAAAACAAATTAGTGTAGGGGATGGTTCTGGATACAATACCAATGTTTGAAAAAAACCTTGTGGTCACGCAGTAAGCATAAGGCTGAGGGAGTATGCAGAAAATGGCTCAAGAGTGAAAACACAAGTGTTTCTGACTCAGTCTTCTTTGTCAAGAATGGGCATATGTTTAAAGAGCACACAAAGAAAGCTTGCACTGGTGCTCTCTATTCGTTTTCCCAAAAAGACTGGCGATGAACCCCCATCTTTTAAAGAAAGCTTTTAATACAATTGGTTTGCGCGTAGATTTTGTTAATCTTGGCAATGCAATCATGTCTTTAATTTGAGCAATATTTTGCATTTTGGCATTAATATTCAAGAAGTTGATATTAGTGTTCCTATGTCGTCTGTCACCCATGTGCTCATTTAGAGCTCAAATGCAAAAAAGAATTCATTTTTAATACTTATGCTTTACAAGTAAAGCTTGTCTTTTAAATCGAACAAGCACAAGTAAAGAGGACTGGTATTGATATAACACAACCACCTGTAAGGTCTTGCTTGGTATTCAATCATCAAATGTTCTCTGTATTTTTTACCTGAAGCTTGATCCTAAGCACTCTTATCTTCATTCTCTTTTAGGACTTTTAATTGATTTGTATCATGTAGCGAGAGTTCCATCAGTTTCTTCTTGTTTTTTAAACTTGTCTTTTAAATCCTCATATTCATCTGTAAACTTTGACTTTGTAATCACAGCTTCTACTTTCCACGTTTTTAAAGAATAATGTTATAATCTTATTATAAATTTTTGTTCACCAACTAGCACAGATTTTGAACAAATAGTAAGAACGGGGATGTAAACATTATTTCACCTTTATACATGCAATTGGTCTGATATGAAAGCAGAGCGCCATTTCTCAAACGGTAAATTCTGGACTGAAATTCAATATGTTTATGACATATGTTTTTTTTTTTTTTCTTGCATCTTCTCTATAGATGCAAAATGCGAAGCCTGGGAACAAAAGTAGAATCATGAGCCCTTTGTATCATTCGGATGTCAAATCTCAGTGCTTGAGTTTCTTTTATCTCCAAGAAATTGTACGTAATTTTTAAGTAACTTACAATTTTTCAGATGTAAAATTTCTTTTTTAGATTAAAAAAAAAATCAAGACAAAAAAAAAAAAAAGAAACCAAACCTAAAAACCAATTAATTTCATTATTTCATTAATTTGGAAAATGATATTAATGGATGTAAGTCTTTTAGATTAA
>JAOWAY010215476.1:0-16216 GCA_028565895.1 Goniobranchus geometricus | reverse complement strand
GGTGAACAGGCCTATAATCAACAATGGATTTGAACTCTGCACATCTGTCCTGGAGAGACTTTGTGGACATGACCTGATCGCTTTCTGTCGAGACAAGTTTAGAGCTGATAAGAGCACTCCTGGTTCGGAATAGTTGTTCAGCACTCCCGGCATGAATTTTTGTGTTGCATATAATAAGGCGAGCGCTCGCAAACAGTTTTCTACCCCTTATTCAAAACAGCCTGTTTGCCTCTGTTCGTTGCAAACGCTCGCGATAGGTGGGCAGAATATAGAGGTGGCAGACTCACCCAGTGAACGTAAAAATCATAAGATGGGTTTTGGGGCTCTTCATTTCAAACAGCATAATCGCCATTCAAAAAGCATTTGTTGCAAACAAGTCGTTACCTTAGAATGAGAACGCTCGCGCCAAACAGTGCTCTGAGACAAGTTGTATAGACCTGAGGTGAGCGTTCACCGCGAATCTCAGAGCGAGCACTCTCAATCCAAGGCAATGATTTGTTCGCAACATATTGCACGATGCTTGTTCTTTGGGCTAAACCTAGACTTAAATATATAAAAAGCCCCGAACTAGATCCAGGCCAAAGCCGCCTCGGCCTCCTAGACCAACACGTTGAGCTGAGCCGATTGATAAATCTATTAATAGACGTGACACAAAGTCTCTCAGTGCATCAGGCCCAGAGGCGAACCCACTTGGCAAAGGTAAGACACGACGATGGAAGAATCAAGGCCAAGGCGGGTGACGAGTGAAGACAAGAATGATGGGCGTGAATAAATTTAATGTGCTTTTTTCACATCACTCCGGACCATGGCAATACTAAAATCTGACTGCTCATTCACAAATCCGGCGAAGAGGGAAAATCGCACAAATTAATCTGGCGGGGCCGGATTTATCCTGCAAACTTTGACCCATGAAACAGACTTGGATTCTATCTCATAATGCCTACACTTATTCAGGCCTACAGACAAAATCAGGATAGACTTAAGGATAAGACAACATGAAGTTTTCTGTATCATTTTCATACTAAAAAGGGGAAATAAGTTATTGCACTTCAAGGTCACTTCATTACATGTGATGCAAATATATCAGACTGCACTTAACACATATTTATAACATAACAAGTACAAACGTCTGAAGAGAAGTGATATCCTTAAAAGAAATGAATGCAAAAACTTGTTCATAAAGTAAAATGGAAATATATTATTAGTCAATGCACCAATTAAAAATATACACATCGCAGTCGTAGAACCATATTATATGAAGCTCATAACCATCCATTGACGCAAGCCAGACTCAGATGATCAAATCTCAGAAACTGAAGAAAAAAAGAAGATAACAGATAATTGGTAATTATTGTCAAAAATTTATGATCAAATTCCATACCTTCCCAATGAAAATCATAAAATATTAAAATTAAACATATCAAATCAGTTCTTCTCAAAACCCTATCTTATCCAGAAAGAAATGACTAAAGAAGAAAAATAAAATTGAAACAAAAAATTGTGTCCAAGATGATTCCATAATCAAAGACTCATGCTGTACATAAATGACTTAATATTTTAAAAATGAATTCTTGATGGACCTGCCTACTCATACTCCTCATTACAAACTTTACAATTTACAAATTCTCAGTGGTCCAAACAGGCTTGATATATATGGGTTACCCTCTACGAAGACAATTGGATTGTTTAGTTATTTAGTAACATATAGTATAACAAAGGTCATCTCAGCACCCTTGGAAAAATGAATATGAAAAGCTAGTTTAAAGTAAGCGAGAAGACAGAAATAGCAGAAAAGATTTTCAGAAGAGGAAAAGAAGTGGCTAATACAAGAAAAAGGTATTTTAAAAAATAATAAACATATCCAATAATTAAATAACTATACCGTCTGTGTAAAAAATGTAACAAAGGCCATCAACCCGAAACTGGGCATGCAATGACCACCCAGGATTTTCGCTTTTCCCTTGTTTACAAGAGTACACAGTCCATTTAGATAACAAATAATACAGTGGCCTAATCTATGAGTTCGGTTTTCTTTCTATTTGTTAGCTTCCCTGATGATGATTTTGTTCATTATCATGACCTCTAGGCCTCCAGATTTGATACAAATCAGATGCTGGATCCAATAGGCCTAATCGGGTTTCTTTCCCTACCACTTGCGATGAAGACAGGTCAATGTTGCCTTGGAGCGGGCGCCTAACACACTTGCTGGTCCCCACTCCATCATACTCTGTTGTGTGTTCTGCTTGCTGGTCTTGCCACATCCTGACGCTCCATCAATCGCTCCACTCTGACCTCTCCACATATCAGAGAAATGAGAAGCATATGGCCTAGGCCTAGTAGATTGTCTAGGCCCAGGACTGTTTGACCTAGACTAAGCGATGCGTTTTGCTTGTCTGCACATACCACAACCCTCCCCAGCTTGGAGCACTTGTTCTCTCCAGCCTTCATATTGGCAAATGTTGGCTCTCCCATTCTTTATTTCACTACATTGACAAATTTCTCAAAGGGCACAGCAGTAGCAGCAATGTTCCACTATAATCAACTCATGTCTTTGTCTGATTGCACTATCGCAGTATATTATTTACAAAGATAAAGAAGGGGGGAAAACACGGTTTTAGAATAACGTCATTACAATAGATCTCGTTATTTCAGGTTTTATTAATAATGCACTCCACTGTACAAAGTGCAATGGAATAATCCTAGAACGTCGTCATCACATTTAAAAATGAGTTGACCTAATTAGTGATGAGTAAAATGTATCGAAACATATTTTCTCAAATGAGGAAAATAACAGAAACTTGAGAGAGCAAAGAAAAATGTCAGTGCTTCCTCCTGATGATGATCATGATGTCCTGATGATGATCCTGAAACTATTCAGATTCTTAGAATTATGTTGTAAGTCAAAACCAGTATTATTTTTTTTATAAAATATGGTCTAATTGTATTATTTTAAAGAACTCTCACTCACACTACGGGCAAAGGGGTTCTGAAAATAACAAAACTTGATATATATCTCAAAATATAGCATGAGCAATGTATAGATATATTTGCTGGCAATTCTTGATAAATTGGTAAAAATGTTGCAATATCAACACTTGAAGAAATATCAATATCATATTGAAATCAATATTATTAATATTGACCATCACAAGACCTCATCATATTGGTGAACAAGCTTTTTGTAACACTTTCTTTTTGCTTGAAAACAAAATATAAATCATATCCATCCCTGTATGACTTCTCACAAAAATATGATTACTGGTATGAAGCGAACTGGGAAATGAATGTCTATATGACAAAAGCTTCATGGCAAACTTGGTCAATGTATTGCCTTCTTTATGCAAGACATGTTTAAGCCTCTCATTCTTAATCACAAGGTCAACACATACGAAAAATCACCCCAGTCACAGTGATGGAACATGATATAAAAAGCAATGCCAGAAGATTTCTTGGCTGACCATTGCGTAATAATAATTCAGATGAGGCGCTTTGAAATAAAATAAAGCTTTAGACAGCTATAAATACATGACAAATACATTGATAGGCCATTATTTTTCTTCTTTCATTTATTTATGGCCAGTGAGTGCACTTGGGAACAAGCTTGAGACTTAGGAAAAAGACTTGATTTGAGAAAACGGTGCCAAATTTGCTATGTTGAAAAGTGACAAATATATGGTGATGTTGAAAAGACCCCACCTCTTGAGAATTGCTCACACTTATATCATAATGAAAAAATCTTAACAGACATTCAACAAAACAATATTTATCTTGATGTAGATTCTAGATCTATATTAGATTCAGTTACACTTTTTAGTACTTTTTTTTTTTTTAAATAAGAGATTGTACCTGTGACATCTCATCAGGGATAGATCTATATTGGATTTCTCAAAAGGGAGAACTCATGTCCTGTGAGATGTGAAAGCCATTCACAGTGACATCAATCTATGATTTTAGGCTAATTATTGGGGTATTTGAGTTTGACATTCGCCTAGCCGCCATCCCTGGCACCTTGAGCCTGTTTCAGGATTTATGGGCTGAGTAGGCCTACTTGCTCACATTTCCATAAATGCTAAAGCTTACTTCTCTTTTCCCTCGCGGGAGAGCAAGTGAATCCATGAATATAGATACAGAAACTTGATTTAGAAAAAAAATCCAACACGAAGCAATGATACAACATCCGATTGTAATTCAAGCACACTAATGGAGAAATAGAGAAAAGCATTTGCCGCTAATCACTTAGATTTAGATGTGGCCGGTAGAAGTTTTGAAAAAATAATTTCACCCGGTTCACTACACAAGTACCTGAAATAACCATAAACAACAGGAAGCCTGATTGTTCAAATTATGTATAGTGTTCCGAAACCACCAATAAATCACAACAATCACCCTAAAAACCTTGAAAAAAATATCAGGGTAGGTCAAAGCTCTTTTCAGCGTATGATCAAATTGATTTCACATCTAACTTTTGTTACCTGGGCAGTAGAAATAAATGGCACTGTTAAAAGAAATAAAGATGTAGGTATGAAAATTGTGGATTTCTTAAAGATAAGAAATCAAATATAATGGCAATCCACAAATAAGACAAAAATGATTAGCATCACAGTTCAACCTCACCTTCAGTTTTATCATTACTGAGGATTATTGACTTTGAGGGGTATTTTTCGCCTTGCACCATCACCTCCTTCTTGTGTTGATTGTTTTCCTTTGAGTGGTGTCCTGCTGGGAGTTTTGGGAGGAGCACGAGGTTTGCGTGTTGTGACTTGCTTTGGAGCAACCATTTTCCTGGGCCTGTTTTCCTTTTGATCAATATCTGACAACTTGATAAATACATGTAAACTTGTCAGTTCATTGCATCAACATTCATCCATAAACTTACACAATGATATAAGTAATAGTCCATACCAAAATCACATGCTTAGTCAATCTCAAGGCTGGCAATTAGCAAGACTTGAACCCTCAACTGTGCATGAGGCATTGAGGATGCCGGGCGTATACACATATATTATATTAAGCTATTATTTTTGACTGCAGAGCACAATAATTTTAATTCATGTTGTATTGTAGATAGACAGGGATTCAACAAACAAAAAAAAAGAGAAACAGCAAAATATCAAAATGAAATTAGGATAAACCACATGATCTTGATTCCTCATATTCAGAAATGTATGAGTTGTTTTATTTAGGCTCTAAATGCAAAACCAAAACAAAAACCCTTTTAGCCTGTTTTAACAGTAATATCCATGGTACAGGCAGACTGTTTACTTACTTGACTCCGCATACTAGTTGTAGATACTCCTGATGTAGAGACTTTTGATTGTCCTGAGACATCACTTCCAGTATCACTAAGATTTCCTTGACTTTGGCTCAAACCCTGAGGGGAATGACAAAATGCTGAATTTCAAAAGGCTGGTAAAGGAACATCATGTTCATCATTCTTGGCATCACATATTCATCACAACTTATGAAATCTGAGCACGACTACAAATCATTAAGGCTGTCTGAAACGGCAGGGCCCCAAAAATTACAAAAATAAATCAGTAACCATCTATGGAAATGAGAGGCTTTCATAATAAAAGAACAACATAAACAGCCCTGTTATTTCTTTACTTAAAAAATTAAACCATTACACCATAGATTTGTAAGCACTCAAAGACAACTAAAATAAGATTGAAAAGTGTTTCAGCCTTTTTAAGCTATGAACAATAACAAAATACAAAATCAACTTGAGATAATACCTGTGTTTGAGCAAGGTCCTGACTACAGCTTAATGATTCAACACCTGAAGACTCATTGCCAGGGACTTCAGGTATGACAAAACTGGTCTCAGGAGATGAATCATTCTGATGATTAATACGATAATCTTCTAACAATCTCCTATGTCCTATTGTTGTAGTTAGGGCTTCAGGGTAACTGAAAGAATGTCTCTGAGGGGTGAAACCTGATGAAAATATATATGAATGATCACTTGTTATATAAAAATTGAACATAGGCACAGGCAAAATTTTATCCTTAAAAAATGTGAAGGTTAAAGTAAAAGCAATATCAACACAATTGGGGTCAAAGAAAGATAAAGAAGACTAATAGTGTGCATGCAATGATGCAGTTTGCTAGGACCATCACATTAGCAATGTGACATGATGTTTCTCTATGCCAGGGTACTCCTTTACAACCATGTTAAAATAAGTAGAGTAAAATGTATCACTAATGACACATGTTTATGGCGCTAATGACCTATGGTTATGGATCTGATGACCTGTGTTTATGGATCTAATGACATGGGTATGGACCTGATGACCTGTGGTAATGGATCTGATTACCCATGGTTATGGATCTATTGACCTTTGGTTATGAATCTGATCACCAATAGTTATGCATCTAATGATCTAAAGTTTGAGAACGAAAGATCTATGGTTATGTATGAATCTGATGACATATGGCAATGGATAAGCCTATGCTAGCATATTAATACAAACAATCCTATCATGTCTCCCTTCCAAATATATTCAGGATGAAGTTTGGTAAACTTAATTTGAATAAAGCGGTGCTTAAGAAAAGCAACTTCCTACTTGAGGTTGTTTCTAGGTGTATCATGCAGACTATAAGCTATAAAGCAGACAGAAAGATAGGCAATAATCAATTTCTACTCTATGTAGAAATCATACAGGTACCAGGGGCCAATTACTGGTGATGACACAATCATAGGAATACCCCTAACAAACTTAAAGCAATATAATTTAAGGCAGACTGAGTTCTAGGCTTTTATGTAAAGATTTGTATTGCTTGATATCTCTTTTTAATGTTAGGATCAAGATCTCCACTCAAAACTTGGGTGATTAGGAACGATGCCACACATTATTAGGAAAACAACCTACCCTCGCAAATTTTGAGTTAACATTATGAAGCACCCAGAGCATTTTCGTGTCCAGGTCCTATGATATTTTAAATCTAGCCATTTTCGTTTTATAACACCTTATCCAGAATCAAATTGCAAATAGGCACTAACAAATCATAACTACAGAAGAGGACAGGAGGAAAGAATACTACTAATGATTCCTCCAGAACTGACCAGTAGGTACTGTTTTCCTTATGTCCTCATGTTTCGAATGGAAAATCTGAGATGCAGCCGTGAGCTGTCCATCCAAATCTGACAACCCCTTAGAGACAGTGACTTCTTGCTGAGTGATGAGGCCTTCAGAGTTGGAACACAATTCCACTAATTTTCCATGGGTTTGTTGAAGTTCTTCCATTGCTGTATTAAATTCTTGACAATGACCATCTGATAATGACTGAAAGAAAGTGATAATTTGATGTTATAAAATGTATTGCTTGACAGAAAACTTTTAAAACACATCACTCTCATTCTCTTATCTTGTCCTCTATAAGATTGCATTGGCTGCTGCAGCAATTTTTATTATATATCTCTTTGCCTCCCCCAGATAATTGTCACTATTCTATCATGTGATATTTTGATTTGTAGGAAGTTGTAAAACTGCTAGAGCTAATTCCAAGAACAAGAAAATGAATACCCCTTGTTTTTCATACCTACCCCTTCATTTCTCTATCACTCATGTAAATTTAAAATTCATGCTATGTGAAATCATTCCCTGTAATGTTACAGTCATAGGCTGGCATCTAAAAACCAAGAACAGCAGGCCAAGGCTCATGCCAAACGTCACTCAGAAAAGGCAAGAAGAAGGTCACTATCAGTTAATAAGGAATTGAATAAATATTCCACCCTTTTAAATGGATTGTTCTTTGCACATTATTTCATGAAAGTGCAATTTCACCATAAAATGAGCAATTCTTTAAAGACTTTTCAAAACAAGGAGGGGGGAGAGAAGGAAACAATGCAGAAAGAAAACCAATTGTGTTTATTGGAGACGATTTACAAATGGTTCCATCTGTATCAATACCAGCATGCAGTATGTCTCATGAACATTGACAGCGTACCTTTAAGTTAAGGCTTTGTTCATCTTTATTGCAATTCATATGATACATTCTGGAACTTTGTAAACTTTGCTGTCAACTCAATAAATGTGTTCTCACATTCGCTTTTACAGAAATGTCACATGAGGCTAATAAAATTCTCTGAAAATGTCGATGGATGCATGGGGTGAGTGGGGACTGTGCTGAGAAGTTTTAAAATTCCCCATTAACAGTGCCATTTTCATGCACTCATTTCATCAAAAATCATGCTTTGAAGCATGTGAAAAACTACCAAGTATCAGGTCATTTTGAGTGGTTAAGACACAAAGGACACTGAAATTTTCAATGAAATTTCATGACCAAAGTAAAAGCATGCATGAGTAGGCCTATTTATAATGACATCTAAAAACATTAAGCTTTCTTTGTGTCCATACACATAATCTCGTAAAACTGCAATTACCAACAAACAAACAAAAGTCTGCCTTTTACGCTCAATAACATTAAGTTAGCCGAAAAGAATCATTTCTGTTTATTTGGGTGGAGGAGATTGCATACTTATTCTCCACTACAGCTAGATCTAGAATCTAGATCTAGATGTAGAGTCTAGAACTCGGCAAAATCTAGATCTAGAATCTAAATGTACTCCAAGCTCTTGTCTAGAATCTTGAATCCAGGTGGCAGTCTATCTGTAAATTTGATTGCTACTCTCCTACCCACAACAAAACAAAGTTGCAGCCTACTATTACCATTACTAGATCTAGAGATCTAGATTTAGATAGCTGAGATTACATTATTACAATTAACAATTTCTAGGCATCACTGACTATAAATAAAGGCGAAACAACTCTATCTACATATGTCTAAATGAATGAAATGAATGCCCACTTATCAGATTGAGTTAGATCTCTATACAAGCAGGAAAATTAATGCACCATCAGACTAAGTTTACATCGAAAACAGGATGCTCATCGTTCCAATGAAAGGAGATGGAAGAAATAAACTCTTTTGGGCAAAGAAAGCAAAAAATTATTATTTTATTATACTCGTCTTTTTGTGCATTGTTTTATGCGCATTTTTACCAGGAACCATCTTTTTATGGAAAAAATTATCGTTCAGAATTTTCCAGAGATCTTTTCCCCCAAAGAAACGTTCACTCAGAATTTCCCATCGATATTTTCATTCCTTGGATTTCCGGGAATTCCCGGAGATGTGACATCTCCACTTCTTTCCTCATCCCTCTCCTTATGAAGTTTTAACCTTGTCTACTTTTTCATGCAACCAGGTTAGCAGAACCTTAAAGGTCATAACTTAATTTCACAAAATCTCAATGATAACTTGTTACTTGTATTTATGTTATCAACTGTGCTTTAGCATTATTTGTTTTAACTTTGCAGGCTTTTCAATTTCTCCATGCAATGTTGGAATCTCAGTGCACTTTGTACACTTTGAAAAATAGAGGGTAAAAATTATGAATCATTTTTTCTCTTTGAATCTAGACTAGTCTGTCTTTGAAATATGAATAACAGAGATTAAATGATAGGTTTTTTAAATTGAAAAAGAAAAAAGAAAGAAAAAAGGGTAAAACCTTTCAAATGGTTGTGGGAAACATGAATAAAGGGTTTACCTTGAAATTTTCCTCCAATTTTGATCCAAAGGTCAACAACGACGAGCATGTTTCTTCTACATGTTTTGAACTGTCAACAATTCTGGTATTCAACAGCTGAAAAATTAATTGATGGATGCAAAGAACTGAATGAATTACCATGTTCAGCTGTTATTATTCATCTATATTCTATGATTATTTGGGGACATAAATGAAATCCAAAATATTTTCTTCAAGATTTGAGATCAGTGAATACATGCAGGCCCCTTTTAAAAATAAGTGTGCTATGAAATTGCCAGGTCATATTCTCAAAAATAGTGCCTATGATTAAAGCTGAAACAATTATGAGAACCCATTCTTGAACTTTTCTCTGTGTGTTCGGTTCAGTTTTGTCACAAACTAAAATTTTAGAAAATGACTTGAAAACAAAAACAATGCTTAGTCTTGTGATCTTTGGCAACAGATAAACACACTGCAGGGCACAGCCAAGGCCTTTAATGAGAAACAGGTTAGCCCCAGGAATCAGGAGTATTAGTATGTAGGCTTGAGCAAACACGTGTTATTAAACTCAACCCTTTATCATATTTCACAAACAAGGCAAATCATAGAAAGTATAACAAAGAGAAAATACAATATTTTGAAATACAAGTATGAGAGGTAAAAAAGTAAGTCTCACCCTCTCAGAAGCATTCACATTCTCGGTCACATCAGAAGATGTTTGTTGACATGACTCTCTTAGGCCAGTAATTTCTCCAGAAAGCTGAATAAAGAAGGGAAAGTGTTCACATTATTCAATAAAATTGTTTCAAAATAAACATGCCTTGGTAATGAACTGCACATTGAGATGGAAGAAGTGCCTTTGAAAAAATATATAATCATTGCCATGATTTCTGGTCTTTTTTTGTTTTTCAATTGTTAAAGAATTGCAAATGTAAAGTGTAAGTGTCTTAGGAGTTAAAACTATCTTTTAAAAGAATAGCATCCATCACAGCATATTCCTAGGAATTTTTTATTTAAAGACACAATGAAAACAATCTTTTGAATTCTCAGACTCATACTCTTCTAGAATTTGATATCAGTATGAAAAAAAAATAATAAGCTTAACGTTTTTTTGTGTTTAATTGCATTCACATTGAGATCACATTTCCCCCCTCAAGTTCATTTCCATGTCAAGAAATGCCAATCTAAAGACTAAATTACTAACCAAAATAAAAATGATCTGATATCTGTACACACATCATACATGAATGGTGAAACCTGCATGCATACACTCAGATCCAGTTACTCTTACTTCATTTTCAATAGATAGGTTAATGGATGAGTAGAGTTTTGCCTTGAAATATGATATAATACTTTTACATCAGCTTACCAGCCCTGTCAATTGTTGATTCTCTGTTGCGTTTGTGTTCAGAATGGACTCGAATTTGTTGCAGCTGCTTTGCAAAGATTCAGTGAGTTCACCCTTGGCCCTGAAATTATAAATAACAAAAGTTTTGTTAAATGGAGGCAGACAAACTAAATAACTCAAGCAATAATGATACAAAGCAACTGAACCGCTAACAAATGTGAAACAACTCAAATATATAAAAACTCGCATATAAGCCATCTCGTATCCCTTCGTGATATCGACTTTTCCCATCCCAACCCATTCATTGATTTTCAACCTATGCCCTTTCCAGCTTTGCTACTGTCCACTTTTTTCTCACTTGAAATTAAAAAGTAACTGAAGAAAATTATTGGACAATCAAAGTCTTGTCACTTTTTAAGGCTTTGAATAAAAAAAAAAAAAATTTCATAGGGAGAATGTAGTAACGTAGACAACATCTTGCTGAATCTTAGAAATGAAAAAAATCTGGGAGACAATGATGTCAAACTTCCTTTGACATAAAAATCACATGAGACAATGATGTCAAACTTCCTTTGACTTAAAAATCACATGAGACAATGATGTCAAACTTCCTTTGACTTTCAGGTATTAAATAGCTACTAAAATAAAGCCTGCTTACATTTGAGAGCAAAGAAAGGAGCATGCATGGAGATCCTACATAAAACTGTAAATGGAGATCCTAGATAAAACTGTAAATGGAGATCCTAGATATACCTGTCACCACAAATATTTGCAGATTGAAAGTTTAAAATTTCCCAAAATTATACCCATAAATTTGACAAAAAATTTGGATTCAGATTCATACAGACAACTGCTGCATTCATACATAAAACTGGTATTTTGAAGGATATTTCAAGAAATAAATCATTTTATTGGACTAGCTCAATATATAGCTGGTAAGATGCGAGAGATGTTTCCCCTCTATATATAAGGTGAAATCATCCACTAAAAGAGAAGTGTTTATGTTTATATTGACCGACCTGACAATATTGTTCATCTTAGTGTTGAAATGAATGGGAGAGAGAATACTCCCTTGAGGAACAGCTGCTTCTTGAAAAATTGGTCTAGAAGGGTTTTTTACTTAGAAATTTTGATTGAAAAGGAAATCAGAAACAAAAAGAGGGCAAGAACTTGTCTTTTTCGTGCAAAAGTCTGGGTCCAGTGAAGCTTCAGGGTAAAGTTTCTTGCTTAAGGAAAACATGAAGCCACCAAGCAACAGCACCCCTTCCTAGATATGATGAATCTCAATAAATGCAAAGGATGTTTTTGTCTTTTCTGTTGTATTATTTTCTTGTCTCTGGCCATAACCTGGCTTCAAGTATACTCATGGTGATGACGGGATTTGGCAAGAAGTTAGGAGCATCCTTGTGCACAAAGCAATCTGATACCCATCTCTTCTACTTCTTAAAAAGCAAAAATGTGGTTTTGAGTTGCTCTGTTTGAGAGAGTTAATTTCACGGCTTGAATGAAAGTGGTATCATTTTTTACGTAAAAAGGAGTAAAATGTATCAAGCAATCTAAAACAGGAACATTGTTTACTATGGTAGTATTATGAAAAGACTTGATAAATGACCCCTTATCTTAACTCAAAACAACCCCTATGACAGTTAAAATCCAACCTGTACTGTGCATAAACTTATCAGAGTCAAACCATCTGGGAGGTGAATATATGTGGTTAGATTCCACTGGAAAAAAATGATGCACTAAGCAATGTTTTAAAAAGGGTTTAAAAAATAAGACCATTGCTACGCCGTTGCATGTAAATCAGATCTTGATTGATCTCGGGAGCGCTCTAGCTCAGTAGTAGAGCATTGGCCTGCAGACCAAGAGGCAGCAGGTTCTATTCTTGTTACAAACTCATGCAAATGCTCTTTAAACAAGGATATTTACTCCTGTTGTTTCACTCAACCCAGGTGATAATGAGTACGACTTTGGCTGAAAAAATATTCTCAGAAGGCTGGCATCCATTTCAGAGAGTGATGGATAAATGCCACTTCCCACTTCATATAGAAATCAGGATAAACTCCTGGCTCAAAACTACAACTTTTTTTTTTTTTCTTTTGATTGATCTTCATTGAATCTTTAAGAGCCAGAAAAGAAACAAAGACTTTTGCACATACTTACCAATAACAGGCCATCAAAATTTCATGGCACTCTGTTTTGACAAAAAAGGATTAAACTTTCATTTTCAGGTTCAAATGAGAGGGAAATGTATTGATACTCACTGTTTCGTCCTCTCCTGGAACAAATTTCCATGCATATCCCATCTCTCTGCATGCTGTTTCACCTGAAACAATGGCAGAATTCACTTTGAAATATTGCCTGCGTTGAAGTACAAATCTTTGAAATAAAACTTGACACACAAAAACACAAGAACAACTTGGAAACCTTTATATATTACCAACTTATGACCAGAGCAACATTGGCAGTAAAACTTGTTTAGCTGCAGAACTAGAACACAAACCATACTGACACATATCATGAGGTTAGTATAAGTAGATGTTTTTCTTGGCCTGTCAAAGACAATAAAATTCCTTTTCCTCATCCAATCTGTTGTCTACAAAAGGTAACTTGCCAAATGGTATGATAAAAAAAGAAAAATTTCTTTTCAAAGGAGACTGCAAATTTGTTCTGGTACATTCATACAAGTATGTTTTTCAGCTTGCAACTCTAGAGTAGTGGAGGGGTGCACTTTCACAAACTTAAACTGTGCCATTTCTGTTGAAACCATGTGCCAGAGTTACGATTAAAGCTTTCAGAGAGATAAATAGAGATGACAAGAAAGAAAAAAAAGCTGCAGACCTCAAGTCCCGTCTAATACACAGGACCTCACCCCACAGCTTCTATCTCCAGTCTCACCTTTTCCATAGCAGCGGCAGGTTGCTTTCTCCTTTATGGGTGGCCCTTATTATGATCATCTGCCACCTTTTCTGCAGCCTAGCCTTGCTAAAATTCTTCCCATAAATTCCAACATCCATGCTCAGCAATCGTTCTAGCTTATATACCCTGTTTTATTCAGCGGCAGATGTGTGGATAGCAAACTGAACCTGTCTGAGTGAGAGGAGGTTCTTTTTACAACATCATGACCATACTGAGTGTTGGAAATTTTCATTTGAATTTTGCTTGGCTTTTGTTCACATCTAGGCTGAAGGTCATCAAATGTCACTCTGTAATGTAAAGCTCCATACGGCTAGGTAGAAGTTCTTTGTCTATGCCCTGATGGACATTAGTTGTCTGCAATTGTTCTTTGGTAGAAGCACTATGATAAAGGAACAGAAGGACAGACTTGGAAAAAGTCAAAACGATGAAGAATTTCTATCAGCATATGATAAAGTAATAGCTGTAGATAAAAGTTAATATTTTGACGTTAAAATTCAACTCCATGCCAGCACATTTCCTTTAGTTTAATTAAGGCCAGCTGTGTTGGTCTTGCAACTTTGATAAGGGAACTTGTGCCCATGACTACTTACATAATTTGTGTGGGATTCCCCTTGTTTCACTCTCTCGTTGACCACAGCTGACAGGGTATTAATACACGATAGAATTTTCTGTAATAAAGATGCCGATTGGATAAATCAAATTATGTCAGCTATTCTCAAAACTGAAATTAATTTAACTTTGTAAGTTTATTATTACCCAAATTGAATTCTTTCTTAAAGCCAGTATGGATTTTTCAATCAAATACGTCTGTCATGTCATAAATCTGAATAAATATCTAAAATAAAATTTGAGGCAATATATATATGTGATTCATGTTCCTATTGTTTTTTAATAGTTTCAATTCCAAATTTCTTTCCAACACTTTTTCTCCATGACAAAGTTATTCAAGTCGAATTATGAATTCCTATTTTACTGACCATCTGTCTTCTTACACCATCGCTTGACAATTACAACCCAAACAATGTTAATTTTACATGGTCATACCTCATTACATGCATTTTCTTTGGAGGTAAACATTTGCATTTCCTCTCGAAGCCTGAGATTTTCTTCGATGAGAGTTTCAAAATGAGAATTAGTAAAGGTGAACAATTCTTCTAAGACTTTTTTCAATTGAGATGCAAGGCCATCCATCAGTGTTTGTTGTTGTGTTTGCTTTGGAAAAAAAAAAATAAAAAAGGAAACAAGACAGAATGTTAACCAACTCAATGCCAAGCACCAAACAAAATAAAATGTAAAATAAATTTGCAAAAAGCAATTCAAGGTTTACAATAAGTCTCAATAAATTCATATTTAACTTGGGTTAATAGATTCAACCTGGAATAGTATTTATCTTTAAAACATGGAATAATACATGACCAGCTGTGTTTGAGTATAACCAAAGCAAATTGACAAATAGCAATTATCAGATGATTGGGCAAGCGCATCTATGATAAAAAAAATATGAATACAGTAACAAATCTCAGAAAAACAGTTCCTTTGGAAAGTCGTATTGAAAGTCTGATTGAAAATAAATTATTCCTCTATGCATCTTGAATATCATTGCATTTGATCATAAGCCGATATCTTGAGGGCTGATAAATTCCACTATTTGTTTTATATGCTGGTAAGTATTTTATTATGGATTTGAATTAAATATGTAACTCACTACTACTGCTGATGACATGAATAAAACTTTTCTAACCTGGTCTTTGAGGATGGCTGACATTTGACTAACAGCTTCATTGTGATTACTAAGGCCTTCATCAAAGTCTTTCACCTGTCTTAAGACAATTTTATTCACTTCTCTCAGTTGGTCTGTGGTCTGCACCTAATTTGTCAAAACGAAACAAGACAGCAACCAAAAAGATTAACTTTTTATTCAACGAGGATCTTATTATTAGGTAATAGGGTTCTAAACAGCAAATTGCATACGATTTATTTGCTGCCTTGAAAAACATTGTGTTAAATATAAGTGGAAACAATTTCCCTCTAACAAACTTTTAAATAACAATACTCAATGGAAAAAAGTCAAAATATCTAATGGTTGAATGAGGCTCAATGAGGTTGGATTAAAATGGCAGATCAAAATACTTTGCACATATGGAAAACAAAATCTGGTAGTCAACTCACACAGAGCTATTTTGATTGGGTTATAATGTCAATTGCATTGGTGTTTGAGATATATATTGATAGAATATTACTAATTCTCCATGACTGCGTTTTTCTATGAAAAAAGTCTAAACAATGTATAATGTGTCCAGGGATGTAAATGACATTTTCAAAAATTCTCTGAAAATGAACCGTCAGTGTATCAGGGCCACTTAGGCCCTGCTGGAGTCTAGGGGCGACACCCCAAATGGGGAGGACCAGGTACCCCCAGG
>JAOWAY010215366.1:0-10028 GCA_028565895.1 Goniobranchus geometricus | reverse complement strand
AGAAGAAGAAGAAGAAGAAGAAGAAGAAGAAGAAGAAGAAGAAGAAGAAGAAAAAAAAAAGAAGAAGAAGAAGAAGAGGAGGAGGAGGAGGGAAAGAGGAGGAGGTAGAAGAAGAAGTATAGCTGAGAGGCTTTACACCATTTATTTCCACATTTACTCTCAGCTTTTATTTCTCCTCTCACATGCCTTTTCAATTCTTGCTGCAAGATGAAATGTACTAGACACCATCTTAAAGGCACGAATTTCAAAAACAATAAGAAAACTATTCTTACATTATTAACACATGTATAATGGAGGTACTATGATGGGTTTGTCATGGTACAATTTTCCACTGAGTATTCATGAGTAATAAGACTGTCATGAGCAGGTTCACAAGTTTGATAATACTAATTGTGGTAGATGAGTAAATCAAAGCCTCTCAGAAACATCGATGACAAGACAATACAACTAAATGCTTCAGACTTATACAAGTGAGTACAGTGGAAAGTCTTCAGAGAAAAAGACCCAACCAGAGAGGAGGTTTGACCTTTAACTTCTGACACCCTTGGAAAACCAACCCACGCAGAGGTCATGTTTACCACCAGTGCCCTGACACCGTCTTTTGATTTCAAAACAAATTTCTTTTCTTAGTCTTGAGCACTTATCGTCATACTCTAAATCTTGACGCCTTACAAGTCAAACCATAAATTTCCCTGATAGTAGCACACTTTTATTCCTTACACATTAACATCCAGTGCTGGTGAAGATCGCTGGTCATTCTTTTATTTCTTATACCTATGTTGTTTCTTTTTAATTTCAGACATAAACCTGTCATTTCACTTTTTCCATATCCCGCATGAAGTATTCTCTGTAAAATGATCAAGTGCTAGTGCAACTTTAAAGTTGGGATGAGCCAAATTAAGAGGAATGAGATTTGAACAATCTTTACCCATGACAGATTTCTACCAGGTAGTAACAGGCCATTGCTTAGTTAAATCAATCTCTATTCATACAGCAAAACGCATCCAAAGTACAAATGAAAAGTAAAGCTCCAGCCCTATGAGCCGATTCGGCTTGAAAGGACTACTACTACAACAACTACAACTACTTCTACTACTATATCGCAAAACAATATGACATAAGTAAAAATCTAACATGGTATGATTATTTACAAGCAAAGAAATATCTCTCTAAGAAAAAAACAAAACAAACCACATAGTAGATGAATTGACAATGGCCATAAAGCCACACAAAGATTGTGCAGCATGGTAACCATCTCAGGTTTTCTACTGCCCTTTTGGGTACAAAAATAGTCAGTCCATCTACATAGAAGGACCTTGGTAATAGTATTTGTCTGGTTTTATGACTTTGGGAAGGAAATTGCAGTTGAGATTTACTTGCATAGAAACAAAACATTGCTGAGAAACAAGAGAAGATGGAATGTGAACAGAGAAATTGCTCAATTTCAGCTGATCTATTCAGACGGGTATTGTTTTTATTTTACTTGGTTGAGGGCATTCCTATAAATTTTGATTTTGTTTTTAAAAAAAATGAAGCTGTGGAAACCAGGAATAAACCCACCAATCAAGATAAGGAAATCACAAAGGCTTAGAAATTTCAGGATTTCAAAAGATAAATCGCACTTGGATCCCTAACTCCAACATAAAATCGATTTTCTTACAAAGCGTAAGGTTCCATATGTAACAAATACACAAACAGACACATACACACATATGCGCGCAGGCATAATATAGGCAGACTTAGAAAATGAAATAGTTTAGCTGCCTCACAACAGAAAAACAGATATTCTCCAGAGGTAACAAATTTATCATCTTACAGATTGGCAATGAAATGTTCAATGACTTTGCTGGTTGCTTATTTGGTGTTTGGGACTTTTTTTCACCCCATCCAGTCATCTAAACACCCACTGTAAAAGCAACAACGAAAACAGAACACCAGAAAAAGATTTTCAGGTGAAAAAGAGAAGTTGCCACGTTAGAAAAGAACCATTTAAAGTAAACCATTAGCATAATGCACACAATAACAGAAGGTACTAAATAGAGAGATGATATACAAATAAAAAAACAAAAAACAACAAAAAGAAAAAAAGCCCTCTTGATTAACAAGGGCCCTCAACTTTCATCACGCCCTGTCATCACCCAGAATTCTCTACCACCCTTTGTGTACAGAGGCACTCAGTCCATCTAGATAGCAAGTGCAAGTGACATTGACAGTATTTACAAGTGATGCATCCCAACAAAACTCTTCCTCTCCTCTAGTTACAAAAGAGAGCCTGACAAAAGAGGAACAGAGGACAGAGGAGAGAAACTCTCAGTCAATACTTGTCGACTTCTATGACATGCATAAGAGGTTTACCAGTGGGCCAAATCTACATCAGGAACCACCGATCCGATGGCCTGTAGTAGAGCGTCCGCCTCATAAGCGGGAGGTCGCGGGTTCGATCCCCGGTCGAGTCATACCTAAGACTTTAAAATTGGCATTTTAGGAACTGTCTCGCTTGGCCCTCAGCATTATGAGAACAGTACTAAGACTGATCGGCCCGGTGTCAGTATACTGTGACTGGATGAGTCATTCGAGTTGTGCTATACCATATGGCTAATGTGTGGCAGCACATAAACAGGTCAAAATGGCACCGTCACTGATATAACCTACGCTGTTGAAAAGTGACGTTAAACCCACAAAGTAACTAACTTAAAGTAACATCACGAACCCACACTGGGTGCACTTACAAATAAAAAGAATATGGAAGTTACATCATATTACCCTCTTCATCCCAGAACCCTGTTTAGAACAAAATTCAGCCCAAAACAATTTCACATGCCTCTCAAACAATCATAATAGATTAATCTGCCAATTCATACAAAACAGAATTAATTTACTCATTATCTATTCTCTTTCAAAGGATGCCATTATGAAAAGTTGCAGCTTACGTAATTTTTCTTAGAAGCTGAAGATTCTTAAAAAAAAAAAAAAAAGTACAAAAAGTAATGAAAAAAAAGTATTTTAAAAATATTACAAAATTCCAGGAACCATCAACCATCAAATAGCAAGTCATGTATACAAATTTAAGCAACCAAAATGTGTGCAACTGGTTTGAGTAAAACATTTTAAATTCCTCAAATGCAATTTCTGAGAAAGAATTGAGTAAATTGAATGTTAATATGAAATAAAGAGATAACTGCATGTGGAGCTTGCTCCAGTCTGTGATTTAAGTTTTCAAAAGCATTCAGCTATAAATTTTCACCTCATCATAACATTACATTGCTTTGCTTTCTGTCCCATTCTGATTTCACACATGGACAGGCAAATCTCAAATCTCACCAGGATATTGATTCATTCATACGCGAAGGAGAAAATAGAGAAATCTTCAATAAAATATCGTCCCTGTAACTGTAAGTCTCTAAACGTCTCAGTTAGAAATTGGGTCATGACTTTTTAAAAACTTTATTTGACTAGAATGCGTGTCCTCAGCCTCCTCTATAAGTATCTACAAAGTGACATGCTTAGCCACTTACAGTGATTAGAGGGGTGATTTATAGAGGAAGTGGTGGCACCTAATCTACTCCAATATAGTCAAAATCATCACACCATAATTTCTCACTAATACATCTACAGACTTAGAGGGATGGTATCAGGTCATTAAATTAAAGTAGGCATTTGAATAATAAATCATTAAAAAAAAGTATTAACATTCAATTGTTATTGCAACAGACAGTATGCTATAAAGCATTATGATCAAATTTGTGGTTATAAGCTTTAATACAAGATACAGGCAGAGTAGAGTATGAGTACACTCCCCTTCACCGTGTCAATCAGTTGCACAATATTCTTTCCCACCTCTGAGAGATTGATCACGTATACACTTAATTGGACTGATTTGCATAAGAGAAGGCAACTGGCTAAAGCTAAAGCACTTCAAATGATGGGGAATGAAATTGGATTACAGTTTATTCATACTTTGATATGGCATTGTATATGAAATATGGAAAATACGGATAAGACAATAAATGATTTTATGAAAATAAGTTTGATCACAAAGAAACAATTTACTGATATGGTAATAAGGTAAAGGTGTGAATTAAATATTTGATTTTGAAAAAATACTTTTACAATGACCCCCCACCCCACCCCCACAAAAAAAGAAAGATTAAAAAGATAAAATCAAATACAAACAAACTGACATGGTTCAATAATAATAATATTAATATTAAAAAAGTGCAAATAAACCAAAACAAAAACAGCAAACAAAATGATAACAAAAAAAGATTTTTTAAACCGAGCAAAATGTCAGAAAACAAAACAAAACCCATCTGGGTTCCAAATAAACCAGGTGCACAATATCATGTTTCATAATTCTTCTTTGATATGATTAACTGCAATAAGAGAGAAAAGTTGTTAGAAATGTAAAACTGAAAAGCCAAAGCTACGCTAAAGTCATAAAGATATGGCCTCTTCACATTAATTTTCAATTCCTTTTCCAGACATGGCAAATCCTATTTTCAACAACCCACATGTCCTCCTTAATTTCATCCATTTACCTTTTCTGGTGTCTTTCTGTTCCTCATTTTACCTGGCTCGGCTGTGCCGTCTTTAGCATTCTTGTGCCAATGCACTCTTCATCTTTCCCCTGAATATGCCCAAATTATTGCAATCCAGACTATCTCACTTTGTCGGCAAAATAGTGGCAGGCTGATTAAGCGGGGTTATCGACTCAGAGTCTCAATTGAACAAATGAACACATTTAAAACAAATTGGTAGGATCAATCACAACTTGATTTCAGGCAGGCACCAACTCAAACCAACTCCATGCAGAGCTGATGCATTTAGTCTGCACTGATTCAACCAAAAGCTCAACCCCAGTCTTCTATTGGTATAGAGAAAGCTAAGGCGCAACCTGTCACCGAAGGTGAACAAAAACCTGTCCGTGCCGTAAAATGCAATCATTATGCTGGGAAAGGGGGCTTCATCACTGCTTCATCACCTTTAGGCCATTCCATGCCTCCCCCCCACCCCCCTCCGAATCGTCAACACCACAACACAGGATAACTGTCCGTGTCAAACTTGAGGCAGGGGTTGGAGAAGGTGAGGTAAGGGAAAGATGAAGGACAATTATCAGGCTTGTTTACTTATATGAGGATTTTTTTAAAAACTTGCTGGCTGGGAGGCCAACTAGGTCAACCAGTTCAACCAAAACAATCTTGGGCCAAATTAATGTGAAATCCTATGATTGCTAATCGGCAACGAGCGGAGAATTTTGGATCACCAAATGATCTGATCCAAACCACTAACTTGGTTGGTCGATACAATGATCAGCTCGTGTAAAGCACTACTGAAAACCAGGATTACTCTAGTACTCTCCCTAATGTGCTCATTCTTGATCTTGTCCAACCTTGTTTCACCAATTGAAATATGTGTCATAATGTACGCCATAAATTTTGTTTCTGGACAATTTAGTGGGTCCTGAGAATTACAAGTTCAGATATAGCTAAAATCTGCATATGTCTCAACAAAAACCCATCTAGATTTGACAGTCAGTTTTGATATTTCCAGAATTGGGTTTCCACTTCTATACTTCCTGATGAGGTTGATAAATGAGCTTACTTACACAGTGGTCTCCACCTAACATCCAAACCTCAGGTGGCGGAAATGTGGAAATTAACAGGATGTGATTTAACGCCAATGGCAGTTGATGAAAAATGAATCACTTTCAACACAAATGAAATTGCCAATCAAACAATGCCTCTTTACCTAAATAACAGAATGCACAATTCTTAAGACCAGTCAATCAGTATGCGGGCCAGTAAAATCTGGTTATGACCAATGCGCAATTAAATCAACAAGCAATGTTTCTCCATTCAATAAAAAGTGGGCGGGGGAGGCTGGAAGGATGGCATTGCTTATCTGTTGACTATATGTTCTCATATGAATGGTTTGAGGTGTTAAACATTGACAAATGTTTTCTTTTGTTTAAATGATGACGTGCCATCTTTTTGAACTGGCTAGCACTTGGAAACTTAGACGCGAATTAATCACTGGCCAGATGGTTCGCATTCGGCATTCCACTTATTTGGCATGTCTCAAACAAGCTTCACATACTATTATCAGTGGGTAAGAGAGTTGCGACGGGTTTCAACACTCAACTGTTGTCTGTGTCAAGGGTTTGAGTTATGAGGTATGAGATGGTCATGACAAGTGTTTTCTTTTGTTATAGATGCCGAGATGGGCATTAGGCATTCCCCTTTTGGGCATAATCTGAAATGAGTCAAAGGCTCTGGATCCTTCTTTTTTTTTTGTGTGTGTGTGTGTTGTGTGTGTGTGTGGGGGGGGTGTATTCAACATGCCTCCAAAAATTTGGATGTTGAATGAAGTTATGTGGATAATGCGGAGACCACTGTACTGTCACACAATTTGCTGATGATAAAGCCAAACAATTGAATAAATGACATCCGTTGTATGTATGTATGATATGAAATACATACAGCATTCACCTCTCAGGTATCACGTATTTGACAGTGTTCTAAGAAGATGGCACTGAGAATAAAGGCAGAATGAGACATACAACATTGATTAAAAGTAAAAGAATGACTCTAAAATTAAAGTCAATGGCATAATCAAGATGATGTGGTTATTGTGAAAAATAACAAGGTAAGAAGGGAAAAATTATAAGTTATATTATTGTAGGGATTGAGGCAATAACAAAAAATTGAAAAAGAAGACTAAATCCAGTAATTTCTTAACTTATTATGTGTACATATCATTTATCATTCTTTGTATAATTATTATCTTTAATATGTAAAACTAGGTGAAGTGCATTGCCTTGCCCATTATTAAAATAATGGAGAATTTTGTACATAATAGAAAAAGAATTACGTCTTCTCTGCCTCTCCAAGACACATTGTGTAAGTTACACTACCGTGAATAGTTACTGCACACATAATGCAGGTAAAAAATGCACAATGTGCAGGAAAATTCCAAACCTAGATCTTGAAATTATCTATACTTGAGTCTAGATCTAGTTTTTTCTAGATCTAAATTGTAAACAATATAGAAATTAAAAAAGCAAATATTGAAATATCTTGAATAAGGAAAATAAAAAGTTGAATCCAATGAGGAGGATTAATTCTACACAGACACTTGCTTTCCAAATTAAAAAAAACAAACAAACAAAAAAACATTGCCCAAGAAAGGAATCAAGCCAACAACCCTCAGATCTTCAGATGTCCTTGATCTGACGCTAACTGAGGGCTCGCATGGTTGGCAAAATCAAACCACATAATCACAGGAAGCTGTGTAAAAATCTGGAGACTGGATTTCTTAAAATCAAGCCTCCCCTCAGGCCCTTTTTGTGCTTATGAAAAGACAGGTGAAACAATATAAATTTTTTTAATTAACACCACTCTAGAAATCTGCATACTATTGATTTAGCAGATCATGAACAAATTGTGAGTCTCAGTAACGTACAGTAAAAGACATTCTAGCGACCGAAAGTGTCAGGTATGCAAATATAATGCAAGATATAAGCACAATCATTAGTACAATTTATCATGATCATTAATTACTATCAAATTTAGCCAAATGCACATTGTAAGGCCCACATTTTCATAGATTTGAAAAAGTATGCATCATTGCCAGTTCAAATAAATATCACAACAAAAATCATAAAAAGGCTAAAAAAAAAACAAAAAAACAAACAATAAACAAAACCCAACAAAAAAAAAAAAGGAAAGCCATACAAGGAAAAGTCTGCTCTGCGCACCCTGATTGAAGAAAGAAACAGAAATACAAATGTGGACGAAGATCATATTGTAAAAATAGCTCAGATAATGTAAATCTTGGACTAAAGGTGCACCTGTATATGTTTAAGTTGCACCCAATGGATGTATGAAAATATCACATTTTTCACAATCAAGCTGCACTGGTTTATTACTTGTATGTTTGGTATTTGAGGGATCTTTTTGACTTTCATAGGTCATTTCAGCAGCACTTGAACAAGCATGGCTATAGGCAGAGAGATGGAAATGAGGGAACAGAAGAAGCAGGAAAAATATTTACAGAAGAGGAAAAAAGTTGCCAGAGTGAAAAAGATACAAAGTGGTGTAACAATGACTTGCATGTTGTCATTTCCACTAAAATCAGGTAATGCACAATTTACTTAACAGATCTGCATTTAAGATAAACAATAAGCTTACTGCACACAAAAGTTAAGGTAACTATTATATAGAGAGGTAAGATTTTCAGACAAAATAATTACCATCTCCTACAATGGCCAACAAATGTACAAACTGCACCCTGCAATAACCATGAAGAATTTCCTACCGTGCTTTATTTTTACAATGTGGACAGGAAGTGACCTTAGTGTTATTTTTAAATCATGCAATCTAAAAATTGCCACAGGACACTCCCCCTTTCTCTCTCCCCACCTTTTTGAGGAAGGAAAAGACAGCCTAACAGAAGACAAAGGGATGGATGAGAGAAGAAGCTCCAGCTCAACCCTTCATACAACATGGATTGGAAGATCTGACTTTCTACATTTCCTATCACCTTTCAGCTGAAGATCCCTAAACCCACATGGGGTTGCATTGGATTATGTATATAAGATATACAGACTGAAGGCTTTACGAGAATAGAAAAATTGTCTTCCTACTTATCTGCTATTTACTACCCTTTGTAGTCATCGACTCTTCTCATTATATTTTGCTATATAAAAGCTCTCCTTCTTTCATATATATCCATTTCATACTTAAATAATATTTGCAATTAAGCTACTGTTAGGTAGCAGGGTTGAAAGTGGTGACTTATGGTCTGAAATTTACAATAAATGACAGCTATGAAACACGAACAGTTGAGGACATAAGTTCAGTGAAACTTACGAGCCAAGATGCAAGCACCAAGATCATTGATACCACAACTACTTTTTGTCTCCAAGAGAAAAAGTCCCTCAACAAACTGAGAAGAGTATAAAACAGGAAAATGTCAAGGATGGAAAATCACTCATTCTCATCACAAACAGCCAGACCTGTGCATGTAAAATAGCACCTTTCTTTCCATAATCTATCTTTAAAATACAGAGATGCATTTCTAAAATATCAGCAATACAAAATTTTATCAGCATTAAATAATATTTATCATTTTCTCAAGTTTTATTTTACGCATTGCATAAACATCAATCAAGTGAGTAGGTTTTTACTTATTATTCAAGGATATTAAAATTCTACTGTATAGACTGAATAATCAATATCTACAAGCATTTTTTTATTTTTCCAGTTAGATAGCCACACACATTTTTCAATGCTACTGTGTCTTTCTATAAAAAATCGGACTTGGTCAGTTTAACTAATGTTAGCACTGATCCTGCCTTGTCAGTTTCTGCAACTGAAAGAAGAAATACAATCGATCCCCTTAAAGTCCTTCAACATGATGATGAGAATCAAGAGATGAATACGCATAATTGCGTTTTTTCCGACAGGGTTAACGATTTTTCTTCTGTTCATTTACTCTCCCCAATCCATCATCGGCTTCTTCCTCTTCTCTTCGTCTAATTGCATTTTGGGGATTACGATAAAGTGATTCCATCAATTGATTGAAGGAATGAACGAACCGGAGACTAATGCCAGTGTCTTGAAATTGATTTTGCTGACCAGAAGTTAATCGTTGGTTGGTGGTACTGAATACTTTTGCTCTCAATCTGCCGTCTTCCGTCAGGCTGTATTCTATAGACCAGTCACCCACAATATCCTTTAGCACTATACCATCATCTTCTTGCTGATATAACAGTCCTCCGTCTCTTGTCACCGTCAGTCTTCCGTCCATAAAAGTGTAGGCCAGTCTGAGTTGAAACGTATTAAGGGCATCCCTGTCTAGGCTGGTGAGATCTAGTTCTACTTCTAGGTTTTCGTCTAATTGACTCATGATGAAGCTTAGTTGGCTGGAGAATAGTTCGCTTACATTATTACCTAAATTTTCTCCCCCTCCCAAAATGAAGCTGGATCGTGGAGAAAACCGTTTGAAAAACAACAGGCTGATGACCT
>JAOWAY010215255.1:0-10029 GCA_028565895.1 Goniobranchus geometricus | reverse complement strand
TTGGGGGGGTGGGGGGGGGGAAAGGGTATCAGGTAAATTCTACTATCGAAACGTACTTGAGTCAGAATTGACCGGAGTTGTTTGCTCGATTCCACTAATTTAACGATTTGGGAATGAACAAAGAGAAATTTGTGTGAACATTTTATGTGTTAGCTTTTTTTACATCGATTTCCGCTGTCATATTTTAAAAAACTGGTGTTACTAAGTAGCGGTCTTTCCTCCAGCCGCTTAAAATTTTTTTTTTTATTTACATCATCAAAATAGTGGAGATCTGGCAGCTATGACTCTTTCCTGTACAAACAGTGATTTTGTGGTCATAGAATTAGACAATGGCTATTGAGGTAAAGCCTCAGCCATAAGAATAAGAAGATGGCTGAGGTCCTGAAATAAACTCAAGAAACAGTTTCAGTGAACATGGCTGAAAAGAAATGATATAAAGAAGAGTGAAAATAAAGATGCTTTGCATACAAAAAAACATCAGTGAGGTGAAGGAGCATAATGAAAGTGGTGAGAAGTAGGCCTTACAACTGTAAGCATTCTTTCCTGATGATCCCATGAATCCATTGTCAGACCAAAATATTTGCAAAGTCAGCATTCCAAAAAGTTGTTCTATCTACCTATTCCAAATAATTATTCACAGAGAAATTGAACTCAAATAATTAGGCAACCATTTTGACAGTGGAGTAAATTAACTGTGACAAAATAAAGTCCTTTCTTGTCATTATGAAATTTAAGGGGAAAAAAAACTAAAGAAGGCAAATAAAATCAAAATAAGTGTCACTTCTGTGGACATTCAAATGTTAATATCATTTATTAGTAATTTACAGCGACTCAAAACTTTCAACTTTCTTAAATATCAGGTGGGCCCACATTACCCCATAGGCTTAGTCAATATATAAAATGAGTTAAACAAAGTGAAAAACGAGCCTCCCTTACCTACCACCCCCAATCCTATTTTAAATTGTTATTTTTTCACAACTTGACTCTTATTCCTCCAAATTCATGTAGACATCCATCAATTGTATGCATTCTCATGAAGTGAATAAGCAAGATGTTAGTACATAATATTAAATCATATTAAAATTAAAGTGGCAAACAGAAGAAGGGAAGGGAAATAAAGTGAAAACTGAAAGTCAGCATCATGTCGCTATCCACAGATCCTTAAAAACTTCGGCTTTCACAGCCACCAACTGAAATATTATTTCATCTAGTCAGAGTAAATGAAAAACAACCAACAGCACATAACTCCCACAAAAAAGATAAAAGAAGATAAAATTTTTCACCATGACATAATCATGCTCTTTTCATGTTGACAATAGCTTTCATATCAATTATGTAAACCTCTTTGATGATGCTGACAGAGAATACAGTCTGTCTAACAATGTATGGTAGGCACATAATGAGAACATGATGTGTATTCTCAGCACAGATGACAGTAACCTGAGACACAAGAGATGAACTACAATTAACCTTAAAAAATGACTCATAAAAAAAAGACAAACTTTTTCACCATGACATAACCATGCACGTTTCAGGTTGACAACAGCTTTCATATCAGTTAGGTACACCTATAATGGCACTGCAAGAGAATACAGTCTTATTTGTGGTATATGCTAGGCACATAATAATATGAACATGGTGTGTATTCCCAGCACGGATGACAATACGCAGAGATAGATGTCCCCTTTTACAAAGGCAATGTGGCCTTCTCTAGCTGACAGATGGGAAGGTTTCCAGTTCACCTACAGGTTACATTGATGAATGATCTTCAATTGAAGTAGTTCCTACATTATCATTTTTTTCTGTTTATAGATTGAGGCTTTATAACATGGGCAATGAAGGCAAATTACTGCCTCATTCATTAACAAAGAATGCTGCACTTTGTGAATAAGATTTTATTGCTCTGCTGTAGGACTGACTGAAAGAAAAAGGAAAGTAAAGGAGGCATTTACAAATGCTTGTGTATTTGGAGTAGCCAAGTTCATGATGATTTGAAATAACACATAACATTCTGTCTGACAGAAACACAGAAAGATTTGGAACATAACTTGAAGCCTATCAGGTACAAATGGTTTGTTTTTGTTCTTTTCATTCAAGGACAAAGCTGACTTATTGGCCAGGTCCTCATTCAAACCCGATTCCAGAGAAGTAAGTGGCCAAGATGCCTATCAGAGGACTCAATGCAAATGCCTTGTGGTTATCAGCAACACCTTGTCTATGGGATACAATCCCTTCTGGTCACCCATCCAATATCTCACAGAGACGAACCTTGCTTGACTCAACCTCTGCCAGTTTAAAATACAATTTAGATATTGACTGCACAGCAAGGATGTCGACTGGCTACTGGAAAATCAGTGTATTCTCGGAGATTAAGGATTTAATCTCTGTAAACTATTTACGTATACTGAGACCGCCTCAGTAAATGATTTTCAGTATCCCAAGAGCAAGTTCATAGGCAGACCACGGTATAAGTTGTTGAAAGAAAATAAAAGTCTAAAAATAAAAACAATGATACTTAATCAGGTTAAAGGTGGGACACTAAGTAGGGAGAAGGCAAAGGTTACCGAAAGATAAAAAAGACAGAAAATAGCTAATACAGAAAATTGTGTTAGCACAAATTTGTGTTAGTAAAATCTACAGTATGCACTGCATGCAGAAGAAAAATAGAAACTGGATGTTTACATCATATAATACAGAATATAAAGATAAATTCAAACACCGGCAAAGGACTTTAAAAAAGGAAAATTGATTAGCCTTCAAAAAAAAAGCTGCGAATGTTGAGAAAGGCAACAACATGCTGATCAGGACTAAACATGTGACACATTCACTAACTCTTCTAACAGAAAGGTTGATTCTAAAAGAAGAAATTGTTGCATAAGGTAATTTGAGATTCAGAATTAGTATCAAATTGAGGATCAAACAGGTGACACATTCACTAACTCCTTTAACAGAATGGTAGATAAAAGAAGACAAAATTGTTGCATAAGTTGATTTGAGATTCAGAATGAGATGAAATGAATATTAGATTTAGGATCTTTCAACAAAGTTGTCTCAAGTGTTAATATACCATTGCCAACCATTAATACTTGATTTAGGATCTTTCAAAAAAGTCTTCTCAAGTGTTAATATACCATTGCCAACCATTAATACTTGATTTCAGATCTTTCAACAAAGTCTTCTCAAGTGTTGATGTACCATTGCCAACCATGAATACTAGAGAAAGAATCTTTCAACAAAGTCTTCTCAAGTGTTAATATACCATTGCCAACCATCGACACTTGAATTCGGATCTTTTAGCCAAGTCTTCTCAAATGTTAATATACCATTGCCAACCATCAATACTTGAATTCGGATCTTTTAGCCAAGTCTTCTAAAGTGTTAATATACCATTGCCAACCATCAATACTTGAACTCGGATCTTTCAACACTGGTGGGGAACATGTTAAAAGAATATGAAAACTCATCTCTAGGATTTGATGCAATGAAGTAATGTAGCAATAAAAGTAGACAGGTAGTAAAGAGTTCATGAGCCATTTTAGTAATGAAGAATAATGTATTTTGAATTGATTGGTTTCTCTTCTTCTTTTTTTTTTAATTTTTAGTTTGACATTCAATGACACTGTCTGAAAATATTTTTATACCACCTCATTTTAAAACCTTGTTTGTCTTTTTGTTTTTTATCTTTATTATCTTGATGATATCTAGCCAAATAATGCACACTTTGAGAGAGACACGTTTTCTTCAAATAATTTATGTAACAGGGACATCAGAATGTCACGTTATGTTTTTAACGCTGTTCAAAAATATTCAAATGGGAAAATAAATATATAATAGTGTAGGGTTGAACATTTAAAAAAAAAACCTTCAGGTGCAGTTGCTGCCTTTTATGAGAACAGTCAAAAGAGGAAAAACTGACATGACAGCTGCTAACAGTTCAGCTTTAAAACTGATTCTAAGGATAAAAGCATATATAACTATTTATATAATAATGGCCGTTATCACCACTGTGAGAGAGGTGTAGGGAACAACAAACTAGAAGCCAAAGCCTCTAATATTTCTATGCTTCACTTTCAGTAAGCCCATCCATAAGTGTTCCTGTACTGTTTTCATGTTAAATATATTCCCTAGAGGCCTTCACCATGATACCTTTTTCATTTTCATCTTTGTCTTGTCTTTCTCCCCTAATTTTTCTTTTTTTTCCTATATCAGCCTGTCATACTGGTACATGGAATATCATGAAATATTTATGAAACAATAGTAGCCAACGGCAGCCATCTTACTAAATTAAAAAGAGCTTTGAGAATCAATGAATGCTCATAGGGACATGTGTTGAAAAAGTTGCTTTTATCAAATGTTTCTGCCCTTTGAAATGGGTCTTTCTGAATTGTTTTTACTTTTAATTCCTTGAAGCTGTGAAGAATACTTGAAGTACTTGCTCAACCCACCTTTTTGATTTTTAAACCTTATTTGTCATATGATTTCTTATTACAGCCTTGGTTAAAGGGGAATTTGGTTATTTACTCTATCTGCAATGTAATTTATTTTCAAAGTATGTCTCTCTTAAGGCTATTTGTGTTCACCTCTGCCTTCATCTAATATTCAGTTAAAGCCATCGTAATGCCACTGAGAGATAAGGGGTGATAAAAATATAAATTGACAGACTTTCATAACCTGTCTTTAATCTAATCACAACATTATGAGTCTTAGACAGATTTTGTTTTTTTCCAATTATGAATGGTGCTTAACCACATACACCCAAGTTCGCTCAAAAGTGCCGGATCGATTTACTCAATCTTATATTCTATTTCACCTGGAAGCACCTACGAGCACACAGCATCCTTAGTCACATCATAGTGAGCGGAACTCTTCTCTTTTGCAAAGCCTTGCCTGCTACTCTCGCTGCCGAGAGTTCATGTTTTACTTTCATTTTTAACAAATAGAAATCTATCAACTGGTTGTAAATCTTTGATTTTTTGAAGTTGTTACATTTTATTGATGATGGCCTTTGAATTCCCTGACAGAACATTAATAACATGTAAACCAGGCCCGATGATGATGATTTTAACAGCAAAAGTGGCACTGATATTGATGTAAACAACAACCAGAACAGTCATCTTGTCTTAACAGTGACAAATCAGACATTGAACCAGAGGATTTACCACAAAATTCTAATTCTGAGTGGACTGATCAGCTGGCTGAAGCGCAATTAGAGGAGTTTGTTGAAACTTCTGACCAATTCATGACCTCCCCACTGATGCAGAGCCTATAGACTATTTCAGTTTATTTCTTCCAGATTCTTTTATAGATTTGCTTGTTGAACAAAGCACTTTGTATGCTGATCAAAGCTAGATAAAGAAAGGTCATGATCCATACTTGAACATGTCAACCTTGTTAACATAAAACATGTTTGGCATTCACTACAATCTAGACTTCAGGCTTTATTGGACGGAGAATAAGATGTGTGGAGTTGATGCTACAGCTGATGTAATGTGTCGCCTGAGATAAGAGAAAGCAAGTCAATATTTTCACATCAATGACAGCTCAAAAAAGTCTGCCCGCACCAATGAGATACACAATCCCATGGACCAAGTTCGTCCTCTTCTTGACCACATTTGGACTACCTGTTATGCTGTTTACAAGCCTAGACTGCCAATAAGAATTGATGAAGCAATGGTTGCCATGAACAGGAGACTTTACTTCAAGCAATACATGCCTAGACCATGGAGCTGGAAAATCTGGGGCATCCAATTCTACACTGGGGAAAAAAAGTCAACCCATGCCGACAGCCTTGGTCACCAAGTAATCATTAACAATGCCCCTGATTATTTAGGCAAGATGCATACTTTTTTTTTATTTTGACAATTATTTTTCATCCGTCAAATTGGCAGAGAATCTTCTTCAGCACAAAACGTAAAACTGCGCAACAACTAGATTAAACTGAAAAGACTGGCCTTTATCACCTAAGAAAAAGGAGAAGAAACGAACTGTGCACATGCGACAAAAGGGTCAAGTCGTTGCAACTCAGTGGACTGACAAACGCACAGTCAATGTGCTGTCCACCTCGTCATAGCTGACAATGTGTGTTGCTGTCTGACACACCATAACGTGTATGAAAGACCACCAAATTCCTACTTCAATTCTAGAATATAATGAGTTCATGGATGGCGTTGACTTAACAGATCAATACCGGTCATATCATTTTATTGGAAGAAAGGGAGAGAAGTGGTGAATATTGCGCTGTAGTTTTAGTTCCAACTTCCATCATCAATGCCTTCTTCCTGATGAGACCCTCCAATCCCAATGTGCCACGGAGGTCACATGCAAAAGATCATCGTTTCTTTCTCCTAAAAAGCCTGCTATCAGGATCTACTTTAAAATAGAGGAAACAAAACACCCTCCATCGCTGGACAAGCAGCTGCACCCTCCTTCAACCATAAACTAACCTGAATGATTGGAAGGAAGAAACACTGTCTCTGTTGTGCAAAGACAAATTAGAAAAAAAGGGAGTGGCTGCTCCATAGAGACTGTGTTTGGATGTGAACTGTGTGGCATACACCTGTGCAGAAGACATTGCTATTCAATGTACCATGGTGTATCATTATTCAGTAATTTATTCAATTATATTCCAATGATTTGGGTTGAAGTAAGTAATTTAAGTTGAAAAATTCAGGAAGACAAATTTAAAGATTCCTTTTACAGGTCATATTGATAAGATTTCTCAAGTTTTGTTAGTGTTTGAAAGTTCAGTCATTTTTCTGTATGCTGAATTTTTTTCTCTTTGATTCAGATGCACTTAGCAAATTTAAAACATGCTATTAAAAATTCAGTTTCATACTAGTGCAGAGTTATGTCCCTTGGTTTAGGAAAACTGACCGACTTCCTCTCCATAGTAGTAGGTAAGTAACAAAATATTGCCAATTCAAAGCCATACTTATAATCCTTTTTTCCTTCTTGGCTTCCAACCCAAGAAGTTTACAGTCAAGCGGAATAGTAATCTGAATCAATAGTTACAGCTTGTTGGAGATGCAGAAAAATCAAATATGCTCATCTGAATTACCTTTCTTACTTCTCACTGACTGCTTGGGGGGACTTGCATAAGAAAAAAGAAAGAAAATGGAGTCTTTTGACTTACATCCACAAAAACAGGGCAAAGCCAGAAATGTATATGTTCCTTTGAGCAACTGAAAGCTTCATACGGTAATCAAGCTCCATAGCAGGAGTGTGGATGTGTTCAGGTTTATCAAGCATCCCTGAATACTTTTGAGACTGTCGAAAAGACTCTGCGAGAAAGCGAACAGATACAAAATATGCAACAGTAATACCATGTAAGGGTTAAAAGAGGATGAGTAGCACTACACTCTAAATAAAAGGGGGACAGCTTGTAAAAATAATAAATAAACAACAACCATGCAGTAAATGAATCCCACTTTGTCAGTTATCCACTACTTACATCCACAGGAAAAGAGCAAAGCCAGAAATGTACATGTTTCTCTGTGCTCTGAACAACTTCATATGGAGATTGGTATCAGCATATGGTGTGTCAGGGGTGACCTCAGGGTTAGAGTACTTCCGCACCTCCCGGATAGATTCTGACAGCAAATGCATCAGTTAACAAATCATACATGTACATGATAAACAAAATCATAGAAAGTGTATCATCGATTGGTCCTTTTAATGTTTATTATGAATAACTATCTTTCTTTTCTTATTCTTAAGAGAATGTCTATCCATATCTTTAAACAATTCTATTTCCTTATTTACTCAAACCCAAGTACTACTGATAGTTCCAGTTTTCCCAAAACTTCCATCTAATTGGAACTTATTTAAGGGGTGAAAAATGACTCTAGAGAGTTCATAAGCATTTCAACTTTACAGGCAAAATCTTTGTTTGTAGTATAATAATAGAAATCAAAATGTAGATGTCTATTCGGTAACTTACCTAGAAACAGCATAACTAGAATTGCAATGAAAATGTTGAAGTAAATGTGTGAATATTTAGACAAAAGGCCAGACAGACGAGATCTAAACACTTTTTGCCATCTGTAGGGAGAAAAGAAAATATAAAACCGAAGAACTTTTAAGAAATGGACTTTCATAATAACAAAAGAAAACAAAACAAAACAAAAACAAGTCTTCAAATCAAATTTTAAGACAGTGGGATGTCTATTATTGGGATACTGGGGAATCTGGAAACCTGGGAAAGGGGGACAAAATTACAGGGAATGCAAGTTTTTCTACACAATTTACACTGCTGATTGGGACACTTTTGTCAAGTGTTTTCTTAATGTCAAGTATAATTTTTCCCATTTTTGCCACAATGCCTCACATTGCAAAAGAGACAGTATGTTAGTATGAGGCAAAGAAAAGAACAAAGAAACATGTCCTGACACTGAAATCAAGAAGGTGCTTAACGCCTGGACTTAGTTACAGAACCTTGCAATGATTGAAGGTCGTTACATGAAACAATGGGAAGAACTAAGAAAATGAGCCTAAAAAAGCTGCATAATGAAGCCTATTGCTTTCCAATCACTGTCGACGTTTGTGATTGACAAGTCGGTTTCAATCCGTCCTTCAACTGAATTTTTATGACCAACACCCGCAAGATCGTAAAATAAGCCATGTTTTTCTGGTGAGTGGTTGAAATGAATGTTAGGGATGGGGCTTCAGACTCATTAAACATCAACAGACCAATTAAAGACATATTCATTGGCTAACATTCAGTGATGATATTCCCATTGGTCTGAGCTTCTCCCCAGGAAATCAATAAACCTGGGAATGAAATGAGGACAATTTTTCAATCTTCCAGAAGAGTCCCAATTACAGAGGTCCTACTGTACTTTTAAAATCAAGGAAGTAGAAAATAAAAAAGAAAACAAATGAAAAACATGAAGAAATGAAAAACATCTTATTTGCAATTTTATTGTAAGGGTCGTCCTATATTTTAAGTTATATTAATCAACTTTGTTGAAAAAATTAGGAAGAAGAATAAACCATATCATGAAAGAAAAACATGCAACAACATTTTTTATTTAACTTGAATGATTAAAAATTTAATCAATAAGTACCCATAGGAATTGAGATAATCCCTCAAACCTTTTCAATACTACATCTCCTTCACCCTTTTTAAGTGCCATGATAATTTCAACAAATAAGTTCCTTTCCTCCATTCACATAAAAAGCCAGAGACACTGCCTTAAGTCAACACAACTTACGTTGGGGGTGATATAAACGGCAGCAACAGGACGGCAACCAAAAATATTTCAATATAAAGGACAGTTGCAACGAAGTGCCATTGGAGGGTCATTTTCACTTTGCTCAAGACTCCTGTCAAACGATGCCTTTTAAACTGAAATAAGATTAAATATAAATATAGAAAGGAGACATATAAAATAAAATCGATTCTGACTCATGATTGAAAGTACATATAAATGTTATGAGACGGGATATTATAGTACTATGTGTAAATTGAGGTGCACAGGTACAATTTTTCCCTGTTAATATCTATGGAAGTAGAGGTGGGGCATTCGAAAACTTGAGCAAAACACCAAGTTAAATAGTGCTCAAATTTTGTCAGAAATGTATTCTGAAGAATACCTTGAACATTTTCACAGTCTCAATATCGGAGGCCATAATCTGCCAGAACTAAGGTACGCAGACGATACAGTCCTCCTCTTGACAACCTAGGATGGCCTAGAAAAACTAAGTGAGATCTAGAAACTCTTCTTAATGCCGAGAAAGCAAAGATAATGAAAATGGATGTATCAAAATCAAAACAATATCCTGACATAAAAGTTAACAATGAAAACATTGAAGTAGTAAAAAAAGAGTTCCAGTATCTTGTCACAATAATAACTCATAATGGAAAACATCACCGGAGAAATCAAATGACTATGTGCAATGGCCCTACAAAAATTAAAGAAAATGCAAAAATTACAGCCAGGAACAACCAAAACCAGCCGGATCAAACTTTTATTATCCTGCATACCACAGATTGTTTTTCACCTGTCTGTACATTTCCTCTGCTTCCAA
>JAOWAY010215144.1:0-10030 GCA_028565895.1 Goniobranchus geometricus | reverse complement strand
CTCTCTCTCTCTCTCTCTCTCTCTCTCTCTCTCTCTCTCAAACACTCACGCACACACACACACACACACACACACACACACACACAGACGCGCGCCCGCATAAACACACACAAAAGCGCACACCACGCAGGAAAAAAATGGATGTCGGTTCAGGTGGAAATATAGGCCTAAAAAACGAAGTTTTTCCTAAAATGTATCGTTCAGTTCAAACAAACACGGCTACCTACAAAGAGACGTGTTGAGAAGGAGGTAAAGAGACCGGTTCCTAGTTCCAGTATCGAAATCGTCGTCTAATAAAATGCCTCCAAACATAGTACTTCATTTGATAGCATTTCTGTATGGCTTCAATATCGAAACAAAACATGGAATGTGGGTGAAGTGCGGACCGGATACGACACGACAAGTGGATGAAAGGAGAAATCAGGCCCAGATTTCAGGACGCAAAACAAGATCCTCTAGTACTATATTATTGCTTGAGTATTTTCTTTTTTACTGTACAAGAAGTTCCTAATATAGATCTAGATAATTTCGCTGTATTGGTTCTAGGCTTCTACGATATAGATCTATATTTGTATCGATAAGTTTCTATGATCTATAAATCTAGACCTGGAGCTATCTCCACATTATATTTCAAGATTCTGGCTGGATGTAAATCTAGAACTAGATAATATGTACATAGCTATAGGGGTATTTACTTGTGTTAAGAATTTGATGCGATACGCACAAATGGGGTGCGATAACACACAGGCCTATGTGTGTGTGTGTGTGTGTGTGTGTGTGTGTGTGTCTCGGCACACTCTGGCGCAGCGGTTAACACATGTCTCGCTAGGTGGCCTAGTCTGCATCTCATGGCGACTATCTGAGTATTCCTTTCTGTGGTCTCTCTTAAACGTAAAATATTGTTTTGTAAAGTTGTCTTTGTCTTTACTAAAACACAAGTTCCAACAGACATTTCTGGGAGTGAGAGCTTTCATTCAATACCCAATTTGCCAAGATTGGTTGTCTATAAGCGGAGTGGTTCGGCGACACGCACACAGACAGACAGAGAGACGTCAAAAAATGTGTACTAGATAATAATGTACCTGCATAAATTTGTATCTCCAAGTAAAGTCTCATTCCTTTTGCCATTTTGGTGACTCAAAGACCGACAATTTCCACAATGTAATGATAATATGAGAACACGCACTTTATCTCAACATGGGATAGGGATTTCAAGCATGTCCTAGTTAGACTAGCAAGAGTGATTTCTAGGAAATCTATTTGGTCAGGTTTTATCTTCCTTCATCTGTTCATAATATATACACTGACCTCTGAACGCCATAAAGCAAGTTTGATACTTTACATTATAGTGTGCCGTATCATCGTTATATAATATTAGATCTTAGACTTGAGTTCGTCCTTCAAGCCATGATAATTCCCTCTCCTTCTAGTCCCAGCACAACGTTCTCTCCGTGTTAGTCTTCATCTTCCTATTATTCTTTGTCCTGATGGCTTCCAAAACAACACACTCTTCGGCAAATTGTAGTCCTCCATTCTTACTAGACGTCCAAACCATTTAAGCCTTCTTTCACTGATGTTATCCATCATTTCTCTCTCACATGTTTTTCTCATTACTTCTTCATTTCTTACTTTTGTATTCCTTATTTTGTTTATGATACAGTTGTGATTGGCTATGTGTCTGTCTGTTATTTCCTTAAAAACCTGTAAGTGGCCAGCTCAAAATTGGGAATTTCGCCCAAGTGCCTGTTTTGCCTTGCGAAAATCTCTTCATACTGAAAAATTATTTTTTGCATATTCACCAAAAGGCACTCATGACACAGCATGAACTGGACATTGCGTTATCCATTACGATACACAGAATAAAATGAGGGTCTTATATATGTCCAGTAAATGTTATGGGTAGGCCCAACATTCTTTGGATTTGGTTTTTGGCTATTGCTTTGTCACAACAGAGACCGCTTTATCACAACGGAGACATCAGTCATTACATCTTATGCGTCTCCATTAACTATAACTTTGTTTAAAATTACAGACCTATGTAATTTAGGCGGATTGCTTTTTGGGTATCCTTAGTGAATGCCCCTTCCCTCTTTTTCATCCCCTCATGAGACTGAAAGAATTGCAAGCACATTGTCTTCGGTCATCCATATATGTCTCAGTCTGACTGGCTGAGGTCTTATTCAATGGATTTGTGTTAAGTGATCATAGTTAAGTGCTGCTGCCTTGAGACCGGACACGTAACAGATCCCCTCTGTATAAACCTCTAGAAACTACATGAATACATATTTTGTTTTCAATCAAATCAAATGACATGCTGGGTGGGTTTTATTTGCAGGACCCTTGTTAAGTTTGTAATCAACATGATGACTGGTGAGAAAGAAGTTGAACATAAACCACAGGAGGACATATTAAGTTCATCCCTGCCAAAGCCCCTTCCAATGGGACCAATAGCATTAGCAGCCCCTGGTGGAGGTATTAATATGAATGGGGAAGCGCATCCCTCAACAAATCAAGATTTTGCATCTTCTTCGTCTACCTCACCATCAGCAACACCAGAAACAGCAGATCCTCAACAGTAAGATTAGACAATGATTTTAACAGTTGAAGTTTACAGATTTTACAAGCTTCTTAAAGATGAAAAAATGAAAAGAATAATAAAAAGGCCCTGCTCATAATAAGTCCTGTTTAAAGTGTTCTCTTAGGTTTCTCATATGAAAATTAATCAGAAAGCACATGTGGAAAAAAACAGCTGATGAATCAGGGTTGTTTACGCAATTGACTTGCTAAAAGGCTGCTTGAAAATTGTTTGAGCTAAACTTTGAGTAAAAGTCCTAGAAAGACACAGGAAAAACGATGGATATCAAAGATTTGTAGTGTGTTTGGAAAGCAAAGATACTAGCTAATGATATGGCCGATTATAGGCATCATTATGAAACTATCTCAGGGAGTGATTAACGAGCTGAAAAATTGTCAGCATTGCCTTACATTAAGAATGCAACCATATATGGGTTAATAGAGAGTGAATAGGGTTTCAGAAATATTAAATTATTCATTGTGGGAAAAAAATGTGTCATTTGTGTTTGTTTCTTTATATTGTGTTACCACAAATTTGTCATGAATTCTATAATTCATAAATCATGTGAGATCAAATTTTATAATTTATTTTAGGAGTTTAATAAAGAAAAAAAGTGGAGGAAATTTGACAGTAGAATACTTTATTTAACAAGGTTTCTTCATTAACTCTGTTGTTTTGTCATGATTATTTTTTGTTTTAATGATTAAGTGAAATAAGCATTTTATCTAAAAAATTTCAAGAAAAAACGAAATAGGGAGGAACAAGATTGCTCAACACAACAGATTGGATAGGAGAAAAAAATACACCATTTCCCTACAAAATTTTTATACGAGTAGATGTGTTTGAATTAAATCTGTTTTAAAGACCTTTATCATATGATAGCTTCAAGATAATCTGAATACAAAGAATTATTAGTATCTCAAAACTAGAAATTATGGATTTACGTATCTCTCTTCAGAGCAAAGACTACTGAGCCTGTTGGCAATGGAAATGTCAAAACAGAATCTGATTCTGCTTCAGCCACAGAGCCAGTGAAGGCAGAACCTCAAGAGGTATTCATGATTTAAGGATGTAACATGATCTAATATAATGGTAAAATTGATAATTTAGCTCCCACTTCTCCTTTCAAACTATATACAACTCTAATCCATGAAGTTTCTCTTTGAAGGTTCCCAATTTATTTGACAGACATAACAGAATTGCTCAACATTTCTTAAATATATATTTATTGAATACATATTTTGATGGTGTGAATAAGCCTATCAAATCATTTTAGTCTTGTAATTGACAGGCAGTATCCTCAGAATGTTAATTTGACAACAGATGACTGACTTTTTTCATCTGTACTGCAAAGGTAAAGCCTGATTCTGAGTCTTATCGATTAAGATCTATTTGATGGAGGTGTTCCTTTTTTTTTTCAGAAAATGAAAAAACACTCTTTAACCATTTGCCTGCCAATGACAACAATCATTGAATGTCTGAAACTCCTTGTCGGTGCCAACTTTGAAATAAGATTAACATAGAAATATACCATGTAACTCAGGCATACTAAGAACAAAACAGAAATGTTCCAAACAAACGGTGACAATGATAGTCTGTTTCTTTTTCTATATTAACATTTCAAAATAGTCTAAATAGTAAGGTAATTTTTGTGGGATCACAATTGTGATACCAATTATGTCTTTTCAAGCATCCTGATTTTATAATATTTTGATTTCAAGGGAAATGTCCATCAAAGTGTTTCAACACCTCAGATGCCCCCTCCAATGACTGAATCACAGCTACAAGATAGGAGGTATTGAAATCTGTGTCATGTTTTGATCTTCCTTGTGTTTGTTTTTAAGAGCATTTTTTTTACCCAGTGAAATACAATTTGAATTTTTTTTTTAAAGGAAAATGATGCTTTATTTAAAATATTGTTAAAGGAAAACAATATATCAATATCAATTTATTTTGTCATCCCCACCATCTCTATTGTTTGGAAGTTATTTCGGGAAATTGTGAGAGGATTTTTAAACGTTTGCTTTACTCCGTACAGGTCATCTAGCCAATCAAAGGAGCAAGCTGGAAAGCCAGAGGAGGAAGAAGCTGCAGAGAGTCAAGAGTTTGAATATGGAAAGTATATTCTTGTAAGTTTCTGTTCATTCAAGTTTATATATTTTATTATTGCATTAGTTGGCTGACAAATAATGCATCAATATGATAGAGACTGTGGAATTCACTTTCTTGAACTTTCAAAGGTACCGAAATAAAAGTTATTTTATTTTACAGAAAATGTATATAAGATGTGGAAATAAGGGTTAGGGATGGGCTGGTCAGGGTTGTGAGCTCATAACCAATAGAGACAAAGTGAGAAAGGTTTCAATCTCTTTTGACTCTCTTTAATTTACATAGCGCTTTCCACCACTCCAAGAGCAGTCTCAAAGTGCTTGACAATACTGTATACCCTAGCAGGCACACCCATGGAGAATATACAGTAAAGTGCAGAATATTCAGTGCAAAAATACTAGCCTCTTGCTAGGTAGTCATTAAGCACATGTGTCGAGTAAAGCAATAAGAATAAATTTTCTTGCTTAAGGAAACAGAACAAGTTGTTGTTGGCGGGAATTGAAGTAGGACTACCCAATCTTAAGACAAACACCTCAAACATGAGCTATCTCTGCCCAAAACTTCAGTAAGGTGAAAATGAGTATACAATGACAAGCAGCCACAGTTTGTGTGTGTTTGCTCGTTCGTTGCATCTTGCAGACTTCTCCACTAGGTATTTCCACAAAGTGTTAAAGTGTTCAAATGGAATGAACTTTTGCAGGATAAACAGTATACAGATGATGATCCTGCACCTGTGCAGGAACTTATTACAATTTCAGAACAATTCTCAGCTTGTCAAAATATGAATTCAGAATAAAATGAAAATTAATAAAACTATTTATAATGGAAGCAGGTTGGTTAATGCTTTTAACAAAGGAATTAAAATTTAATCTTGGCTATGCTGACTTGGTAGTCCCATCAATGTAATGGAAAGTTTTGTCTGTTACTAAACCCTTGTATTTGTTTGCCTCACTCCTCCCCCTCCCCCCTTTCCCTCCCCATGCCCTTTTTTTCTGTAAAATCCAGAGTCTCTTTGCAAGAAATTTTTATAACTTCAAGTATCTGGCCCTCTTACTTGCATTCCTTATCAATGTTGTGCTGCTGTTCTTCAAGGTAAAAGTTTACTAATTACAATTGTTATCAGAGGGAAAGAGGGTGATAGGAGACTGTAAAGCAATGATCAAAGAGGGATTTTGTTTTTGTCTAAGATTTCTGTTCTGACCCTTTATGAACCCATCTCCATATTTCATCCTTCTCTCTACTACCCTCTCCCAAGACAATATAAGCACTTATTTTTATTTTAATCTTTATTTTGTTTCTGACCTGTGGACTTACCGTAATTCAATTCAACAACATTTATTGTGTTTAAAGAAATCTTCTTAAACATTTCTAAAACCGTCTTTGCTTGTCAAAGGCATAATTCCCTCAGGGCAAATTGAAAGATAACTCTGATTTGGTTTTAATGAAAGGTCACAAAACTGACTGAGGAAGCTTTGGGCGACATCCCACCACCACCGCCGCCACCAGAGGACATGGACAACTTAACTGCAGCCATTAGTGGTGGTGAGGAGGATAGTGATGACTTGATGAGTGAACTGGTTATAATTGAAGAAGACTATTATTATCTGAATCCTATTATAAGGATGCTTGCTTTGTGCCACTCATTGGTGGCCTTCTCCATGCTTGTGGCATACTACTGCCTGAAGGTATGTTGTGTTTTCCTGAATATGTAGGCCTCTTTTTCTTAGAAAATGTTGCTGTCAATAACCACCATGATTATTATATCAGCGAGAAAGAACTTTTTCTTTTATGAGCAAGATATAAGTCAAAAGAAAAGAAATAAAAAGTGCAAGTTCTTCATTTTTATGTGTTCAGTGTAATGCCTATCTTAAAAAAAAAACCATGATTTAAGGTGAAAATCAATGAAAGATAGACAATTGAATAGAATTCAAAATTCATGGATGTTTGTTTTTCATCATTGTGATTTAATTCAAAACGCTGCATTTGTTACTTTAGGATCTGTTGTATTTTGTTCAGAATGTAAGGGTACTCTCAGATTAATGAAATTTTTCAGTTGTGTTTCAATGGTTGTAAACTGTCTAAAGCAATGTACTGTAACATTAGTATTTCAATCATTTTCACTCAAGAATCGTTTACAGTCATGTCCCATGTAGAAAGTTTCTGTCATTCTTGTGGAATGCCGTCAGCGAATCACACATTTTCTGCTGCTCATACTTATTTTATGCCTTAATGCACAAAGATTTACGTAGTCTGAAATGGCTTTGGCCAAAATGTCACCGAGCAAGAATATTTTCATAATCTATAGAATCACTTAAAACATTGTGAATTTTAGTCTACATAACATGAAGGAATAAGAGAAATGTGTTCCCTGACTTTGTCACTGATATGAATGATTTATTGCATAACTGAAATGGCCTGATGTGTCTCATGGCTAAGACCTTATAAGATTGTTCTATGCATTTTTTGGCATTATTGGCATCAAAGAGGTTATGAAGAAAACTGGAATGTATAAGAAAAGAAGAAACACGGATGGAAATTAATTGATGGAAATGTTCTGGACCATCAGAATGTCACAGGAGTGTTATGAGATGAACACCACAGATACACAGAAAAAGACTGCAGGGTATGAAAGGTTAGGGCTTGATATGGGAACTAACATTTTTCGGCTTTTAAAAATTGCATCGTCGAGTGTCAGACCTATATGTTTCTGAAGCAACATAAGATGAGATTAGATTACAGATTTAAGGGCTCAAAGTATAGGCATGGTAAGTTTTAAATGTCATACATTGATTACAAGTAACATGATTTGTAAAGAAGAGGAACCAAAAAACTTCAAAAATACAATATGACATATCAGAATTATACATTAAATACATGTATCATGTCATGGAGGTTTTAAGTAATAGCAATCTTAACTCTTTCCCTACCGTGAGCCGTATTTTACGGCTCGTTCTGGCTGCTGATTTGTATTTTACGGCTCATGAAATCATCTATCTTATCCAGTCCATATTTTCTATCAAACAGTACTAAAATTCTCAACCGGCATTCAGAGATGAAATTCAAACTTCCTTTCCTCAATTCTGGCGGTTTACAACGAGAATATTTTATTTACATGTGCTTTTTTTGTCTATTTACATTTTGTAAACAAAAAGTGGGCGTGGTTTTGCTTATGATATGGAAGCAGGGCCATCAGATTCATCTAGATCTAGCAGTCCGATAAGATTTTCGGCCGAAAGAGCTCGTAATCTATTAGATCTTGGACTCAGAATGATGAAGACGAGCTGTCTGTGTTAAGTGATGATAGTGATTGTGAAAATGGTGATACAAGTGAGAAAGATTACGATAGCAGCGGCAGTGACAGTGATGAGGATGTACATGGGTGTGGCCAGGCTGGTGATTATGTTGGTAAAGGGAAGGGGCCTATGAAAAGACCTGGAAGAATAGTTACAAAAGGGAAAAGAAATACTAATGCTCAAACTGATACAGACAATATAGATCTAGACCTAAACCTAGATTTTAGATCCAGAAGATCATAGATCTAGGACAAATGGGACAGTTTGGACCTTGGTGAATGAGGGAAGCACAGACAATCAATTTCGATTTGTGAAGCAAAATTCGTGTGGTATAAATGAGAATAAGATCACTGTCAATTCTACTCACCTAGATTGCTTGTTTGCACTCCTCTCTCCAGAAGTCTTAGACAAATTATTAGAGAATATAAATTTGTATGCTAAGAAATTAGTCCTGAAACACACACCGGCTCTACAGCATTTGATTTTCGGCAACTTTTTGCCTGTAACCCGATCAGAGTTATTAAAATTTTTTGCCATTCTAATAGCTATGGGACTTGACCCAAGGGACAGTGTGAAAAGCTTCTGGGCAACACCAAAGAGTGCACCACATCTCTATACTCCTTGGTATGGTCATATGCTCCCCAGAGTTAGGTTTGAAAGTATCTATCATACTTTCCTACATGCGGCCGGAGAGGATGCAGAGTCTAAGGAGAAAGTAGAGCCCTTTTTAGAGAGCCTCATGAAATCTTTCCAAGATGCCTTCTATCCTGGAAAGAATTTATCAATTGATGAGATGGTGATAGGTTATAAAGGCCGTTGGAAAAATAAACAATATAATGCGTCGAAACCATCGAAGTATCAAATAAAAACATTCGGCTTGTGTGATAGCGACACAGAATATGTCGTTAATTTCTTCACCTATTAATTACGGTGCGGATACTGCTTACCACTGTGACTTAGATCCCTCTTCAACGCAAGCGGAGAAAGTCTTTCATAAGCTACTAATTCCCTTTGAAAAAGGGCACCATATATTCGGGGACAGATTTTACACATCTTACCGCCTCCTCGAATTTTTGCGCTCCAAATCTTTTCATTACACGGGGACAATAGATATAAGGAGAAAAAGCTTTCCGCAAGACTTGAAAACTCTAAAGCTGCGCACATGGAAATGAAATGGTACATGCAGGGTACCACATACCTTGTCGCATTCAGGGACAAAAAGGCCAAGAAGTTCTGTGCAGCTGTAACAAGTAACGGCAGTGTTGAATCAACACCTGTCACGAATCGCTTGGGTACCATTCAGAAGCCACCACTTATTGACAGCTACAATAGAAATATGAATGGCTGTGACAGGGCTGACCAGAAGGAGTACAAAAGCGAAAAAGCTACAAAATGGTGGAAGAAAATATTTCACTGGCTGTTGGAAATTTCTCAAATCAATGCCTGTCAGCATTTCGTACCGGCTGTCACACCCAAGAGATAATGGCTCGCCATGCAAACTCACTCTGAAGGAGTATAAATGCCGTCTGATATCCCAGCTGACAGAAATGTCCTTTTTGGAATCGTCAGTCCCCAGTGAAGTTCCAGCAATCACTGCTAAGGAGGTCATAGACACCCCACTAGTCCGAATGTCTCCAAAAATCATTTCCAGACGTCTCTTGGTAAAGGACATGACCGCAACTGTAGAGTGTGCATCAAGCCAGGGGTCAGGAGAAGAACTAGCAATGTTTGCATGACCTGTCCAGGAAATCCGCATCTTTGCAAAGGCAAAAGTTTCCAAGCCTGGCATACCAGGCTTCAAAAGTAAGGCCCTTATGGGTCACGTGAAGTGGTGCGGGGAGGTGATGAGATTGTGTTTTTGGTGTTTTACCGTGTTTTAGTAATTATAATGCATTTTTTCAAAATCTGTGCAACCAATGTATTTGAAATTCACATGGATTACCAGTACGTATACAAGACACATTATGGCAGAAGCCGGGAGTTATTCCATATGCCCCTGTCACTACCAGCGGATGATTATAAAGAGGGATTCGTTTGATGGGGCTGGTATAAA